>CM065398.1:12165000-12460000 GCA_033060915.1 Euryodendron excelsum | reverse complement strand
TTAGACATGATAATCCAAGTAAATGCATTTATTCTAAGTGTGTAGATGAATATGGTGTTGTTATTTGTATGTGGATGACATAGACTAATATGGAATATGTTTTTAAAATTAAGAAGTATCTAAATTCAAACTTCAAAAAGATGTGTTTAATGAAGTAAATACTATCTTATGTATTAAAGTTAAGACCCATAGTGGGGGTTAAGATGATACTTCTTAAATTTAGGTTTGAAATTTAAAGAAGTCAGTATCTCACGTGATTCTTCTTTTAAACTGTATGAAAATTCTGAGAGTATGCTAGCGCAATAAGTATCTTGATGCATGCTTTGCATTGCACTAGACCAAACATAGTATATATAGTTTGCAAACTTCTAAGTTATGTAAGTAATCCTAGTGAAGAACATTGGAAACGTTTTGGCAATCCTAAATAGGTGATTGATTTAGGATTATTTCATAAATTTTCTAATGATACTAGAAGGATATATTGATATCAATTTTATTAGTAGTTCAAGGGTGTTTGCGGGTCAGGTAGTAACCCAGCAACCAAACTGTCAATGTTGGGTTCAAGAATATTGGAACCGATTTTGACTCGGTTTAGATCGGGTTGGGTGGGTTCAGGTTAGAAATTATCATCTTGTTGCAAAAAAGAAAATTTTAATAAGTACTTAAATAATAAATAAATGAAAGCACATAGTAAAAATTCATATACTATTAAAATTCAACTATTACATACGATTCGAGTCAATTTTAGTTTGGGTTGGACCGATTTTAGATAGTAACCAACCAACCAACCAAACTGCCAAGGTCAGGTTCACAAACATTAGAATCGATTTCGACTTGATTTGGGTTCGGGTTGGTTCGAGTTGTGTTCAGGTTCAGATTCAGTCGGTCAAGTTGATATGTCAAATGGACTTTTGAACACCCCTAACTAGTGTAAGTGATGATAAATCAATCTTAGGTTGGACTTTTAATGTTGGTGAATGAAATTGTTTCTTGGGCTTTAAGAAACAAATGTGTTTTGACATTCTACTATAGAATCTGAGATGCTACATGCAAAGAGGCAAAATGGTTGAGATGTTTAACAATTAATAGAGTTGTATCCACAACTGATGCTAGCTATTTCTTTGTACTGTGTTATGGAGATTACAATGTCTAGGGTATATAGCTATATGTACAAAACCTTATCTAGACATTAGGAGTGCTCACGGGTCGGGTTGCGTCAAGCTAAGTAGTGACCCACCAACTAAACTGCGAAAGTCGGTTTCCCAAACATTGGAATCAATTTCAACTTGGTTTGTGATCGGGTTGATTTGGTTGGGTTAGAAATTCATCTCTTATTACAAAAAAAAAAAAAAAAAAATTAATAAGCACTTAAATTACAAATAAATGAAAGCACCTAAGAAAAATCCAGATACTACTAAAATTCAACCATTATATTAAGTCATTTTATCTTTCTTATTTAAAATACACCATAGTACCATACAATAATTAAATATATTAGTTTATCAACCATTACATTCAATTATTTTATCTATGGGAAAGAGATTTGGCAGATCGGGTCAGTCTGTGCGAGCGGGAGTAATAAAGACCTGCCACCCCAACCCAAAAAAAATTAAAATTTGCAAACCTCACCCGTTACCCACCCAAATTAACTAATGAAATAGACCAAATGTCAGTGAGATTGGTTAGGTTGGTCGGGTTGGTAGATCAGATGAATTTTTTGAACAGCCCTATCTACTATCTGCTTTAGGTTATGTGTTTGTTTGACTTGAGTTTATTGGTGGGGATTGTTTCTTGTTTTTGTAGTTATAACTTCTATGTTCTGCCTAGGGATAAAAATGAGGCAAGTATAGAGGGGAGCTTGTAAACCTTAGTATGCCTAGTGATATTCATTCTCGATCTCAACCCTAACACTATGTTTGGTACAAAGGAATGAAAAGAAATGAAATGGGAATGTGAATAGAATGGAATAGTCATTAACATTTTCTTGTTTGGTAAGACCAGTGAACAATGCTAAAATAGAATGAAATAAAATTTAATTTCAGTTTATAATATGAAAATTCAATATTATGTCATATACAAAATATTAGAAGTATTATATATTATTTATTAAATATTATTAAGCATTTGTGTTGGTGGTGGCAACAGTGAGCAGCGAGCGATGGTGGAAGCATCGGGGCAATGGTGGTGGGTTGGTGGCGGTGGCAACGGTGGCCAATGGTGGGTAGTAGTGGTGGTGGTGGGGCAGTGGGGAGTAGTGGTGGTGGTAGATGACAAGTGATTGTGGTCGACGGTGGATGGTGGTGATAGTTAATGACGACAGTCATGATGGTGAGAATTTTTAACTTTGTAATTTTTAAAATTTT
This sequence comes from Euryodendron excelsum, assembly GCA_033060915.1. Taxonomy (NCBI): domain Eukaryota; kingdom Viridiplantae; phylum Streptophyta; class Magnoliopsida; order Ericales; family Pentaphylacaceae; genus Euryodendron; species Euryodendron excelsum. The sequence continues at coordinate 12,457,637 of CM065398.1, read as the reverse complement.
TAGTTTTTTAATTTTTAAAATTAAAAAATAATTATCAAACATGTTTTAATTTTATTTTTTTTAAATTTGACAACAAAAATTTTACCAAAATTGGTTTGATGCTATTTCATGTGGAAATGGAATGATCATTCCTACTCTTGAAATAGAGACATTTTAACAAATATGAGAATGATTATTTTTTCCATTCTATTCCATTCCATTTTGTTGTACTAAACATAGATTACACCTATTGGCCTCTCTTCATTCCCTTCCCACCCTAGACAGCCTAGCCTCTCAAGATTTTTTTTTATTTTATAATTTGTGCGATTGGACCTTTACATCAGAGCCTTGCTTGAAATTGAATCACAAAAATTCAAGAACGATTTTTTCTCAATGCATATATGTGCATAAAATTTTATATACTTGAAACAAATCATTAAGCAAATTTCACGTTGTCGAAAGCAAAAGGTTAGAAAAAATTATGCCAAAAAGTTTGCCCGCTATCTAGAGTTCAGAAGGAAATGGTAAAAGTACGCCGAGATTTTATAACGAAAGAAAAAAATATAAAGGAAAAAAAAAAATGAAGCACATGACGTGGATGGCTTACCAGCGTACTTTATATATTCCGGTTGTTTCCCACTATCCAATAAGTTGCCCTTCTGCGCAGCGCCGCGGACCGACCTGGGGTTATGCAAAGAGAGTCGTGAAGAGAAATGGCAAGTGGAGAGTCTAGTGAGACGATGATTGCAGGTTCCTCCAGGTAATGGACGCCATGGCTGCAATCAATCGGATAATGTATCTCGTCGGAGTCGGAGTCGGAGTCCAGATCAGTATCCCAAAGCGTCCAAGGGCACTGGTAACTCTCTCTCTCTCTCTCTCTCTCTCTCTCTTCTCCTATTTTCTAGAGTGTTTGTGTGCTCGTTTGTGTATACAATCGAGAGTTTAGGGAGAGAATGTGGTTGCTTCCTCTCTCAAGTAGAAGCTGGTTTGGAGTGTTTGGGCTTCTCTCTCTCTCTCTCTCTCTCTCTCTCTCTCTCTCTTTTATTTTTTTTTTATGCCTTTTGTTTTCACCCATTGACTCTGTTTCTGCCTTTGGGAGTCCATTTTCGGGGAAAAGTTTCCATGCAAAACAAGCAGAGCCCTTGGGCCATGCCAAACTTACAAACTGATTTTATCGCACTTCGCAGTGTGGGTCATGCTGTAAGGTTGTTTTCGAAACTGAGGGTATTATCACTTTTATAAGGAACTGCTGCATGTAGCATTTCTTTTGAATGGGAAATTAGGTTTGGTTTTACATGGTTGCTTGTTTGTAGATTGCATTTGTTTTAATTTTATAACAATGCTTGGTGAGTAGTCGAGGCACTGTATGAATTGACAATAGAAGGAAGATGTAGGTGAGTCGATGTAAAAAGGTAGGCCTAGTTAGTGAAATTTGGTTTTAGGATTAACATAAAACGAAGATGATATCGGATGATTATGTCCTTGTTAAAATTTTAATACTTCATCTTAAGATCTTTGAGTAGTAAAATCAACATAAACCCCCTTAAGCCATGAAATGTCTCTGCATCAATGGCCGAGTAACACTGAATTCATATTCCTTATGCCCTAATCTAGAGGCCATGAATAGAAAATAAGGTTTGCGCGGGTTGTGGGTATCTTCTGGATTAGATTGCCAAAAGACCAGAACTATAAATAAAGGGCCTATTAGCCTGAAATTAACATAAAATAGGGACTTCACTCAATAATGAACTTTGAAATGCTCAAGTTGGACCCATACTGAAGTAGATGTATATAATTATTTTCTTTGAAGTTGCTCTTCTTAGAGCCTCTACAACACAAATATTGATACATGGACCTACTTGTAAACATTAATTTTTAGTGTAGTTTCTCTTATACTGCTGTTGATTGATTGTTTTTGTGAGTTTATCGTTACTAGTTGGATGAGGTAAAATCTCAAATGACCAACTGCAATTACAAGACTAGAGACTTAATCCAAGCTCTCAAAACATTACCTATCAATTGGATTGTTTACAAAATAATTATTGAAAAACTATCTGAACCTTCGTATAATTGCAAGTCTTGTCCTTGTTTCGTTACTTTGATTCAGAGTCCAAATAACCCATTGGGGAGCTGTCGTGCTGTATCTAAAATGGCTTCGAGCTTCTGGTTTCACCACTGCTGCATTTGCATCGTTTGTAAATTCTCAATAAAGATTTATATTGAAAATAGTTGTGCTTTATGCTAACAATTGAATTGTTCTTAGTTGCATCCACCTCACATTCTTTTGGTGCTGCTCTCTTTCACTCTGAATTTTGAGGTTGTTTGTATTGTAACTGATATTGAACAATATTTTCTCTGGCAATGATGACAAAAAGGCCGGACTTACAGCTGCTTCCAAATGGTTGGTAGTAGATTGATGAAAAATTGTCCAAGGTATCTGCCGAGCCAGTTGTATTATATTTGGATGTATGTCTCTCCTTTGTCATTAATTGCTGATATCATTTTTTGTTTTTCTAAAATTATTTGTTCTCGATTTCTATAGAACTCATAAAAGGAGGATCCATACTACCAAAATTTTTTGGCTTTAGTTCTTATGCGTTGTTGATGTATGATAGTGTGTATCTAACAAATAGGGACACGCAACACGACATGATATGAACACGTGAGGATCCACACTTGCATAATGTTTTGGATTTAGTTTGTATGTAGTGTTGGTGTATAATAGTGGGTATCTAAGAAACATGGACACACAACCTGACATGATACAGACATGCTAACACTGCAATTTTCAAAAAATGCAAGCCACGACACGTCATGGCTACGACAACAATATGTATTTTAAATATTTTTCATATATCCTATATATGAGTGTTTTTTCAAAGATAATGCAAAAGTTCTAAGAGAATACTAATTAATATTAAAAACCATATATTGCATAGCTTAAACGTTAAATTAAGCATAAATTCACACTGTTTTTATTGTACAATTGGATGCTATTTTTTTCAAACTTGCTATGTGTTTAATGTGTGTTTAAGTGATAGATATGTGTGTCCCTTAATTGTTTGTGGTGTGTGTAGTTCTAAAAAATTTTAAAAATAATAAGACATGTTTGGATGCGTATCTGAGACTTGTTGGTGGAGAGTTCGATGATTGCCGTGTCTGACACGGACATGTCACCTTTTTGAACTATCTATGCTTCTTAGGGTGTATATATGATACAATTGTTTACTCTTGTTTGACTTTTGTATCAAAGGAATTGTTGTCTTCCTCTTGTATTTATTCTTTTAGCTGATGAAATATTTCAATTTGAATCAAAGATGGGATGAAAATTGTAAATAATAGGAACTTATCGTGTAACATTTGCTGTTTTGATGTCTATTAATTTGATATCATATTGTTCTAATTTTTCCCTACACCGTTGAGGAACACATATAGGAATGGCAGTAGACCGGGGGAAGGTGGAGATCCGATCGAACCTGCCCCTTTTGAGAAGGGTATGGAGGTAGGGATGGAGGTGTTTAACTAAACCCGCGTGGATATGGAGGTGGGGATGAACTTAGGTTCTACTCCGCCCCACCGTGTCCCGCCCCGCTGTGTCCGTTAATGTATTTCCTATTAATATGGGGACTCAGCTATAAATTATAGAATCTTAAAATATCAAAATGAAAAAGGAGCTAGGGTTTCTACCACTTCTCAAGTTGTTCAACCATCATGAGAGAGAGAGAGAGAGAGAGAGAGAGAGAGAGAGAGAGAGAGAGAGAGAGAGAAGCCCCCACAGGCCACAACGGTGATTTTGATTGTCGGAAGAAGAAGACGCCGAACTCAGGTAATCTCTCTCTTTCTATCTCATTCCCTCTTTCTCCGTCTTTCTCTCTCAATCTATTTCTCTCGTTCCCTCTTTCTCTCTCTATATCTCTTTGTATCTATCATTCTCTCTATTTTTGTCATCTGGTGCTAATTATCAAACCTTCAAGTCAATTCAATTTTTGTAGTGGATCCATTAGATGGTGGATCCCAAGTCTTCTTTTGTGGCCGATGTGGCTAGTTTTAGTGCAATTGGTAGCAGCAAGCTGTAGGGAAGGCACAAGCTGGGAAATTGAAGAAAGCATAAAGCTTTGGATTTTGCAGAATCCAAAAATTGATTTTGTGGAATCCCATTTTTTTTTACGGCATGGTTCTTCTTATAGTTGGATAATCAGATCACACTTACCTAGTTTTGATTTATTTATATTTTCATTTGAACAAGGATCATGATTTAGGCGTGTAGGGAAAAGGCCAAAATAACTTGCTTACCTGTCTCATAAATTTCAAGAGCACATCAATTCTAAAGGATACTGTTAAGAGAAGATTTTGGCTTCAAAAACCTCATGTTTTGTAAACTTAAACTAGGACTTGGAGATTGCATTTCGTAGTGCTTAATCTACCTCACTATTGAACAATTTCCTATCCAAATGATTGAATTTTGTTATAATATTGTTTTATTCCATTTATAGGTTGGTGCGCGAAGGTTTCTTAATTACCAGGAACATGACTTCCTTTGCAGTTAACCTATTAAATTGAGCTTTAAATTGGGCTTGGCAGGTGCAGGGCGGGGGCGGGGGCGGGGGCGGGGGCAGGGTTGGGGGTGGATGAAGGTTTGTACCTGTAAAGCGGGATGGACTTCTAAGAAAATCCCCGTACAAATATGGAGGGGATGTAAGGGGATTTTTTAGGTGGATGCGGGGATGGAGGTGCCAATCCCCGCCCCACCCCGCCCCAGTCCACTGCCATCCCTAAACACATCTGAGAAAACAAAAGAATTTGATGTCAACAAACATATAAAGGTTTATTATTTTTGTTTTCATAATTGTCCATTAGGAGATGAACAAAAGTTCTCCATGTAAAGATTTGAGGAAATGGTGGTTTTGTGATCGTACCATACTTGTCTAATTAAAGCCAAAGTTTTTTTAAGACCTCATGAAAAAGTTACTTAGGGATGGTATAAAGATTTGTCTTTCATGGTATAGAATGTTGCCCTAAGATGCATGGACACAAACCCACTGAAATGGAAATTTAAAAAAAAAAAAAATTCAAGACACGATATAACAGGGACACGGCACAAATATATATTTTCTATATGACATATATGTAAATATTTCACTTAAAAATAATAGAAAAATTGCAAGATAACACTAATTAAAATTAAAAATATATATTTTATAGTTTAAAAGTCATATTAGGTATAACTCTACCTTGTATATTTTTTTAAACTTGCAATGTGTTTTATGTTTACTTAAGCGATGAACTCAATTGTCCGAAATGTGTCTGATTTTAAAATTTGTTTGAAGCAATAGAACGCTTTTGGACTTGCATCCGAGACATGTCAAGTAAGTGTTCGAAGAGTGTTGTGGCCGACCTGCTGTCCGACAAAGGCACGACACCTTTTTAGAATTGTCTGTGCTTCTTAGATGCTGTTATTCAGTCTAATCAAGATGAGATTGTTATAGAGGAGTAGCATTACAAGAAAAGCAAATGCATTTATGAGTCAGTAGTAGTACCAATCAGTCTAGTCGACAGTCATTGCCTCCTCCTTTTCTATTATTCTTAGGTTTTCTATGTTGGTCTATATCGCGATCATTAGATTACAATGGTAACATTACCAGGAAAATGCTTTTGGCTGAAACTGCATGCAACTTAATGTCATTTCTATCTCAAGAGTGTATATCCCTTGCATGTTATAGCTAAATTAAGGTGTGTAGTTTGGGTCATTGCAGCATTTGCATGGTGAGCTGATGACTTCCTCTCCCCTAATGGGACATTCAGGATTGGGTGGACCCTAGAGGATACAACTGCTAGAATTTATGCTTTGTGTATGCTGAAGATGGGGTAAGATCACTTATTCTGCTAGTTAATTTTTTTGTATTTGGTCTTTTGTCATATATGCAATGTCCAAGAGTTCCTTGCATGAGGATTTTCATGTTAAGGCTGGCTACCATCTACATTCCTTATCTCATGTTTTTGTTATTCTCAGCAAACTAATTTTGGGGTTGATTTTCAATATTCTTTTGCCGAGTTTTGTTTAAATGCTTTCCTGCTGTACTTTTGAATCTGCTAGTCAGTTAAAATGCACTGGCTGTTTTTGGAATTGTGTTTTTTTCTGAAAACATTTGGTGCCCATGTTGAAGCTCGTTTTAAAACTATAGGAGGCCCTTTATAATTCAACTTTTACTAGTTGAAAGAGCCCTGAGCTTCTTTTTCGTCTAAGACTGGAAGTAATAAATATCGACTTGCAAATATTCCTCGGATTAGATCATTCTATAACATGTTAGCAAGAGTATGCATTTTCTATGACAATTGGTTAAATTAGCATGGCTCAAAAAGCCCTTCCTGGAATTGTTCTACATTCTCCTCTAGAAATTGTATAGATTTGTTTGTTTTCTTTGATATTGGAGTGGCTTTGGCTGTTATGTAGTGCATTCTAAGAAAAGAAAAGAAGAATGAAAATCTGTAATTGATTAACTTGAATTAGATAATTCCACAAGATATATACCTAATACAGCAAAAATATGGATTTTTTTTTAACACAATTGGGTAGATTAGTGCAGCACTAACAGCCCCTATTGGAATTCGTTTATGTTCTCCTATTCAATCATCTGGATTTAGTTGTGTTTAACTTTAATATTGCGTATCGTTATTGCTATTGTAGCTTCATTCTGATAAAGATATAATTGATTCCTCGTGATAATATCATTTTAATACATCATAGGAGAAGTTTTTTTGGTGGCCATCCTCTCTCTTTCCAGGTAATGATGAGGATGCGGAACATGGTTCTTTGAATTTCTGAAAGTGATGACAGCACAGAAATGAAGGATGCCCCCAGAATTCGACCATGGGTGCAGTGGTGCACAAAGTCATATGATTTGTATTACCTCCATAAAAAGCGACGGTTGGAGTAGGAATTACCGGATCTTTGCCAGCAAGCTAGTGTAGTAAAGGTGTTAAGTCTTCTGCATGTATCAAAAGTGCTTCTAACTATATTCTGCAATTTCATTTAAGATGTAACTTATGCCTGTCGGTTGCACTTGCTGATATTTCATGTACTATAAAGACGAACCCATTGATAGTTTTCTTTATTGTTTGAGCAGTGATTGTGACAACAATCTTTGGCTCATTTGGACAGTCTTGAAATTTGGGTAATCAATACCAGTAATTGGGTGGAAATTGTCTATGGGAAAGATGATGATTTAAGCCAACCCTGTGGTATTGGAAAGGGCTCCTTGTAGAAGTTAGGATCAATGCTTTGAACATAGAAGTAACTGCTGGAGACATTCAGTCGAATCAAACATGAGAGACTGCAAAATTGATTTTGTTGAAATCGAAAGGACGTTTTATTTTCTATGGTGCAATCAAAAGAAACCGAATGAGGGAGTTCAGGAGAATACATAGTTTGCTAAGAGGAAGACGTCACTATTGGCTGGTGTTAGACGAGAAGGCATGCTTGTTTTTGTTGGAGAAGAATCAGCCACCGGGAGAAACTAACGGAATTTTGGACAGGATGGTATAGATTTAGAGATAACTAGATCCACGAGACCTTAAATGCTTGTATCACGTGTAGGATCGATCCGCCCAGGTGAGATAGGAGACGTAAATTTGAGTACTAGGTCAATAAAGCTGTATCAATTTAGCAATTTCCAGAGAGTTTGTCCCGACAAATATAGTTCTCCAGCAGAACATCTAATGTGTATTTTCCTTTGAGAAATGATAGTTGTTTTGAAAAGAAAATGGGATATCTAACGCGAAGGCAGAAAAACATGCAAAGTCAGAATATCATTTACAGATAGTAATCATTGTATTTACACAAGCTAGGGGCTGATGCTCATTACGATCACTGAAAATTATTCACACCATATGGATATTTAACTGCACAGCAAAGTTTTAAGTGAAGACTCTTCAAAACCAAGAGCGCAATGCATCCATAAATTAAGCAAACCAAGGAAACTAACTACTCTCTCATCAGAGTATTATTGCAGCGACCACAATCAAGATTGAACCTATATATATATATATACACGTTAAGGTTGGAATGCATTCTGGGATCTACAAATCAGTGTTTGAAGACATAACACAAGTTCTCTTTCCGATAGAGCCTTTGGTTCTCATTTGGAGATTTGCTATATAGGCCTAATGCAATCGAGCAAGTTCAGAACAAATTATGCAAAAGAAAGATCATAGAAGTCTAGATCCATCCAACTTGCATGGAAGCATAACAATTAGAGGGACAAATTGAAACAACAGAACCGCGAGTGGACATAATGCGTCTAAGATTTGAGTATGTCAAATAATGGATATTAGATGGTGATCGCCGTTGCTTGGATATTAGATGGTGATTGCCGTTGCTTGACGAGTACTTTTATAAAAGGCTCTCAAGAGATCAAATAAAAATCACATCCATGGGAATGAGACTGAAACCCTTTCTAAAAAGTCACCAGCAATAGGAACCCAATATTTTGCTAGCACTACAACTAGTTTAAAAGTTTTAATGGGTAATAACAAGTTGCTGAAAAGTGACTATTGCAGTACTCAAATTATTTTATCCATTCCAAAAAGATGAGTGCTAGATGTTGCAGTATTGAGGATGAATATTGTTACTCTTAATGAAGTTCAAAGAATGTGCCCTATGCAATGGGACATGGAGAGAACTCTACCTATGTGAACATTTGAAGTGTTGCCACTTCTAACAAAAATTTAGGGTTTACTTTTGTAAATGTTCACAAAACCAGAGTGTAGCACACGGCCATAATAGTTCTCGTTGAAAGTCTATAGTACCATGTGTGTGGTATTTCCGGATTTAACATATAAAGATCTTGGTTTAAAGCTTAAGACCTCCATTGATTCTATTACGACTTTGACTAATTGAAGTTTCAAGTCGAAAGATACTTTCTTATATGTATGATACTATTGGTGTTGGACTTGAGACTTACCATTACAAGCTAAGTGGGGGATTGTTGGAGATTTCTAACAATATAGTTTGCAATGTTAAGTGAGTTGATGAACATGAGTTAGAGAGGAGTGGGTGTTAATCTAATGGGTCAAATGGCTTTGACATCATTCTTTTTTGCTGACCTTGATTTTGCTTTGAACTGTTTTGCAGCTTTCTTGCGACCAAGATCATAAACTAATGATGATCTCATTTTCTTCCTATTGACCATCCAAGACTTATTAATGCCCTGGTCGTACGTATTAGGTCTTGGAATGCCGATATCTTCAATGGTGTCTTCAACTAATTGTATTGATGCCTTCGAGGCGTCCAATGCATTGTCACAGTTAATAAGGTGATTGTTGCTGTGAGACTTTAATAGAGAGATCTGGGGGAAGGAACCAACATTCTTAATCCCAGAACCTTCCTTCTCATAAGCATCAATTGTGGTATTATGAACCTCAACTTGCCAATTGTTTTCGTTGAATCTCTGCTTTGGATTGCAATTTAAATTTTCCTTTGGGATACCTGATTGGGATGATTTTAACTTGTAAGAGTCTTCCACCTGGCTTATTATAGCCCAATCATCAACTTTGTGGGATGCATTAGCTGAGCATTCAATTTTTTCCTCTTCATGTTGTTAAGATTGAGGATGGCTAGAATTTCTCAATGAGAATTGGTTGCTTCTGAGTTCAATATCTGCTTCATCACTCTCAAATGAATTTTTTGAGTACTTTGACATTGTTGAATTTAAATTATGTACCCCACCTTGAAGATTGTTCCAAATATTGATACCTTGAAATGAGCTTTCTGAGACTCTGATCTTGTATAAAAAGTTTCCCACATGGACTGTGCAATAACCCCATTTGGGCTTATCCTTAGCAGTCTCAATCAAGACCCTCCCAAATTCTAGTTCTGATCTGTTTGATATGTTTGCATCAATGATAATGGTTGAACCCCATTCATTGCCAATTAATTTGAAATTTCGATCATTCCAAGCATGCAAGTGCACTCCTTGTACATTTATCCAGACCCTTCTCCTTAAGTTGAATTCTTTATAGGATCATTTTTACACTGCAGAAAACCAGTTATAAAGCCACTCTTATCGAGGTCTAGCAAGGTCCAGCAAGATTCAGACTGGCAAATGGGGTGCTCACTATTTCTTCCATCGAAGTCCAAAATCAAGTATACCCAATCTGTTTCTTCTATCAAGATCCATCAAGATCCATCGACGTCCAAAATCAAACACTTTATTTATCATTCAAGACTCTCTTAACACGAGCTCGAATGAATAGACATTATAAACATTCCAAATGCTGGTGATAGACACCCAAACATTCCAAATTTCAAGGAATCTAACATGTCACGAAATTTAGCCAATTACATGATGTTACAATCTCCTCCTTTAACAATTTTGTGACCAAAAATTATGAATTACAGGGAAACAATTAAAATTACACTTATACCCAACTCACAAGCATAAGGGTGTTGCTTATCAAACACCGAGCATCCCACTCGTTGATACCTTCACAAAGACCATTAACAAAAGAGACAAATGCCACCAAGTGTGCAATATATATTAGTATAACATGCATATATATCAATATATATATATCATCCAAGAAGCATAGGAAGCTTATCCAAGAAGCAATATATATATCATCCAAGAAGCATAGGAAGCATCGCTCTCCCCCTTTTTGGAACAAATTGACAAACCAAGCACAGAGAGCAAGAGAAACATAAAAAATAATATATAAACAACATGTTCTGAGTTACAACTAGCAAAAATTAGCAAGCCTCAAGACCACAAAAATGAGGCATGCAACACCCAACAAAAACTAAGAACAATCAAAAACTCCACAAAACATTATCTAAAACCAAACATCCATGAAACATAAGTACCCAACCACAAGAACGGCAGCTAGTAACGGTGAAAACGATCCATGAAGTCATTAGCTAAATCAATAAACTCATAATGGGCACGAGAAAGAGCATTCAAAGTATCACTGATGCAAGCTATGTCACGCGTCTGGCGTTCCACAATAAGATCCACACACTCATGAACCAAACAAATACACTCAGCCAAATCATCGAGACGTGCAAGAACAAGATCAAGACCAGGTGGAGTAGGAGTAGGAGCAGGAGCAACACTAGGAGTAACAGTAGGAGCAGTTGAAGGTGCATCATCATCTGGAATGACAATAGGTGGAGCAAATGGATTAGGAGCTTGAGAAGTCTCATGCAATTGAGCATTGCTGAGCTTAAGATGAGACGTGAGATGGGCCTCTTCACTCAAATCTGGGTCTTACGATCTCCAACCACAACCCCATGGCAAGTCATAAAATCAGTAATCATTAAGCCATAGGGAAGGAAAGCCTGAATAGAAACATCAAAAGATGCCTCCAGGATAATGTTAAACATAAGACAAGCCACATCAATGACAAGACTGGAATCAATAGCATGCATCAGACAAGCATGAGTCTCAGGAATCTCATTCACATGAGAAGTGGAGAGAAAAGAATCACAGATAATTTGATTAAGAACCTGATATACAGGAGTTAAAGTAGCTTGCTTCAACACACCCGAAGGCTAAACACCACCATCAGCCCTCAAAAGTTATGTCATAGCCTCTGAAGATAAAGTGGCAGCACCATCCTCATAAGGAAACTGAGGAATAATGGGACGTTCAATGTGATGGAACGCATAGATATCTATAATGGAGAAGTCCAAATTGACCCCTCGAACAAACGACTTGAGAGTTCCAGTATTTTTGCTAACCTCATAGATGTTAGCAAAAAACTCTTGAACCAAAGATGGAACAGCTGACCCAGTGCAAAACACTAATGTAGCTCAGCCCCATCGCACAAACTGAGTATGAATAACAATGCTAGAGAACTCATTGAGGGTAACCCCTTAAGACACATAGACAGGACAATGCCTAAACACATCGTTGAACTGTTTCTCAGCCTCAGAGTTAGGATGAAACTTAGGTGGTTCAACCATAGGGGGAGCAGGGGCCTTACGTTTACGAGACGACGAGGCCATAGCCACCACGAAACTATACACATGGAAAAAAAAAAAAAAAAAAACACACCCCAAACAACCAATCACCCCCAAACAAAGAGCCCAAAGGTCAAAAACCCTTCAATGTAAAAAAAACTCCAAAAATCAACACTTAGGGCTTGAAAACTAGATGAAATCACCGAAAAATCGAAGACGAAAGGTGAGGGGAATACCTAGATCAATAGAGGAGAACCAAAAGACGCACAAGGAAATCAAGAATTGAGGAGGAAGAATGCCCTTGGAAGTCGCTAGGGATCACTAGAGATCGTGGCCTTGAAGAAAAGAACAAAAAATAAAAAGAGCCCTAGTGGGTTTTAAAGAGGGGGCTCCAAAGTTGGACTTCGCGGCTGCAAGGTCCAACGAAATACTTTGCGGGACGTCACGGCCTCGAAGTCCACTAGAAGATCAAAAAATAAGGCAAAAACAGGAAAACATTATAGAACTTGTCTCAAAACCAGCTGGTCTATCATTAAAACTCAAAATATACCCAATGAAACTCATGATGACCTCAACACGAAAGGAAGCAACGTCAAATATGTTCAAAGATCACAAACAATTGAGTACAACTGGTCATGAGGTGATAAAAAATATATCCATGGCAATGTAAGATGAATGCAAATACTCGAATGAGATCAATGAGAATATAAATCCCAGACAATATCAAAACTAGCCCATCTAGGAGAAACACATCAAGAAGCTCAAGACATGGAAGTCAAACCCATGTCATCCCATTCTCAAGTACTCATACTTCCCTTTTTTTTTTTTTTTTTAATTCTTTTTAAGCACATCTTTTCAACACATTCAATGAACTTCCGTCCTATTGTCGTGCCCCGGTTTTTCACCAAGCCCTCTTGGCTTGGGAAAGTACGGTACTCTCTCTATTAGAACTTATCCTCCTAAAAGGACAAATGCAATGGGGTTTTGAACTTAAAGACTTGATTTGATTTAAGGGCTTTTTGAAAAAATTGGGAGTCGCCACCTAACATGGTTAAAGGTGTGTTAGGTCATCTAAAACTAAGTGTTTCGAAGACTAAACTTAGGTTTTTTGAATATATTTTGAAAATGTCCTTCTTAAGAAGGTTTTTGGAAAAGAGTTCTTAGTAACCTTTTAAAAGCCCTTTTGAAAACGTGACTCTAATTTTGGTCTTCGAAATAGAAATCTATGGTTTAGGGTTTAGTTACGTATAGGAAAGATATCTTAAGATCATCACCCTACCCCGCCCTTTCGGTATTTACATGTCTAATCACCCTTAATTTACTCATTTGAATCACTGGTTACTAATGGCCCACTTTTATCCACTTTAAAATTTTAAAAATGGGTTTTGGTCATCACTTTTAGGATGAATGATGGCTGTATTTGAAAAGATCTTTGAAAATAGAATGGTTTTGAAGTGTAACTTGAAATAGAAATTTTGATCAAGAGAACGTTTTGAAAATGGACATTTGACTTGAAAAGGGTTATGACTGTACCATTTTAGGTAGCCTCCGTATCTCATTTGGCGAGAATCAGATCATTCATAGTTTGGGCAATGGCCTAATTGAACATAGACTCGTGGGAGTCTTGGAAGGTTTTAAAACTTTGGATTCTAGAGTTTTGACTTGAAAATAGAACTTGAAGGTTTGAAAATGTCTTTGAACTTTGAACTTGGGAGATCTTTGGAACGTATTGAAACAACTCAGAAGAGTTTGGAAAATGTTTTTAAAATAGAGCTTTAGGAATTTTTGAAGTGTTTTGGAAGTAACTCAAGAGAGTTTTTAAAATGTTTTGAAACAACTCAAGAGAGCTTTGGAATATTTGTGAAAATAACTTGAAAGAGCTTGGAAATGTATTTGGAAGCTTGATTAGAGATTTTTGAAATATTTTTGAGATTACTCAAGGGAGTGTTGAAATGTTATTGTTTTGAAAATCTTAGAAATAGAATTTAGATTGGAAAAAGTTCTTGTGAACTTGTCTTTGAAAGGCTTTTGAAAACCATTTTTATGTACCTTATGAAAGTTATGTTGAATATCTCATCACCTTTGAGAGGTTAACTAATGAATAGTTAAACTTCTTTAAGGCTATGACTTTTCAAAACATTTTTGAAAAAGGAGCTAGAGATTTCCTTTAGGTTTTTAGGGCCTTAGGGTTATAGAACCCTACTTGATATCTCACCTCCCTTGAACAATCTTAACCATGTAAGGCCTAAGATTACTTCAAGGTTGCAATTCTTGAAAATCATTCTTGAAAAGAGCTTTGGAAAACATTTAGGGTTTTAGAACCCTAATATGAACAACCTTAAAGATTGTATTTGATATATCACTTTCCTTTGGAGACCCTAACCATGAGAAGGTTAAGACCACCTTAGGAATGTGAGCTTTGAAAACATTTTGGAGATAGTTTTTAGAAATGTTAAGTGTCTAGCCATTTTAGTCAAGACAAGTTTAAGAGACTTTTTGGAAATCACTTTGATAAGGGTCATGATGATATTTGAAAAGACTTTTCACTTGATTTTGGAAACTCAAGAGAGTATAATATTATTTTTGAAAGGATGCTATGAAAATCATATTGATTGGAAGGTGTTTGAAAAAGGTTTAGAGTTAGAGTCTTGAAACCAACTAACCATGGTTGGGATGACCTAGGGTTAACTAATTAGGGTTAGGTTAACTTAGGGTTAAGGTGACCTAGGGTTAACTAACTAAGGTTAGGTTAACCTAAGGTTTGGTTGACATAAGGTTAACTAATTAAGGTTAGGTTAACCTAGGGTTTGGTTGACCTAGGATTAACTAACTTGGGTTGGGTTAACCTAAGGTAAGACAACTAGGGTCAAGCTAAACTAAGGTTTGGAAGGTGGTTTTAAACTAGGGTTTGGACCTAGCGGTTTTGGAAAGGTGGTTTTATGCATGAAACTTGAAAGGGTGTTTTGAAAATCATTTTTATGAAAACCACTCAAGTAACTGTTGGGTTCATATGGTTGGCATTTGGAAACCGCTCAAGAGAGGGTTTCCTTGGCACCATTACAACCATTAACTCAAGAGAGTAAAAGCTTTGAAAATCAATATATGAATAGTGGTTTTAGAAAACCATTTTTATGAAAACTAAATGGAATGAACTTTTGAGAGCCTCTCTTGAGGAGGGTTGTTTTGGAAACCACTTTTGGAGAAGTAGAAAATCACTCTAGTGGGTTTAGGATTCTTATGGTCATTATAGGGATACCACTCAAGAGAGGGTTCCATGGGGACCATTCCAACCACACAACTCAAGAGAGTAAAACTATAAAAATCAACATGGAATACAACACTTTGAAAGCCAATTTTAATGAAAACTTAAGAGAGTTGAGATTTTGGAAAGACCCTTTTGGAGGGTGGTTTTGAAATCAGTTTTATGCAAAAACTCAAGAGAGCTATATGAAAATGCAAAGAAGATAGTTAAGGTTTGAAGACTAGGGTTTAGTCCTAGGGTTCAAGAAACCAATTCTTAGAACTATCTTTAGGAAAACACTTGAATATGGAGTTTGAGAATGACATGGAAATAGAAATAATTAGGGTTTTTAGAAAATGGTGATAAGCATGAAAATGGAGCCAAGCATACAATACATGAACATAGTAACCACATGCAAAGGGGGTCATGAAATCATACAAGACTGAAAGGTTACACTATATTGTAAGGGGCCTATGGTCCATACCATGATAAGATAGGCTAAAGGGAGAACCCCTACTCGATGGCTTCCCTAAAGCTTTCCCTAGGCATGGACCTAAGGTCCTCTTGTTCAAGCAAGCAAGAAAGGGGGGTAGAAGATGGGAAGTAAAATAGAGAATAACTTAAGTAAGCTAGGAGGGAGAAAAGAAGAGTGGGGGGTAGCAAAATGTAAATAGAAATACTACCTTGTCTGCAATACTTGTTCAAGCTCCAATGGAGGGCTTTGCTTGAGCTTTAAAGGGTCTTCAATGGCCTTGAAGTGAGCTGAAAATAGTTGAATCTTGTTTTGGAGGCTTTGGGGATGAAGTGTATAGGCTTGAGGTGAGTGGAATCTAGCTTGGATGCCTGGAAGGTTGAAAGAGGTGGAGTATTTAGGACTTTAGGAGTTTTGGGAGTATTTTAGCAAGGCTTCGCCATTTGTTTTCGGCTCTGGAATATGTAGGGGGGAGGCCTGTATTTATAGGTAAAATCTTGGAAGTAGGCATGTACTATGCCTCTAAGAAGATAACATGTGGCCTTCTTTGTACTACCTTATCTTAGGTAGCAAGCAAAGTTTTGAACGATCTGATCATTTTTCGAGCGCATGTAGCACACGCTCTGCTATCGGGAACTTTTATGTTGACTTTGCCTCAAAATCCTTGCAATCTAGGAAAAATCAAAGAAAATCGATCACGTTCATGACGTTCTCCCACTGTTTTTCATGAACTAAAAGCCCTCGGGGAGCTTCACAGGATTCCAGATCATGAAGATATTTCATCAGGAATCATGCACGAAAATAATCTTTTTGGAGCTTCTATAAGACACTCCGTGGATTTGTAGAAATGGCAATTTTAGGGCCACGTGATCAAGGTTTTCAAGAACCGATCTCTCCAATCAAATCGTACCGATAGAAAGTGCACTAGAAATACTTTTAGAAATTTCTTGATTTAAGCATTTCTCAAGTCATTTGACGATGTGTTTTAATCAAGGAATTGAAGAAAAAGTTAACCCTGGAAAAGAGTTTGTGAGACGCTCCAAGGGTCTCTTAAAGTGGTAACTTTTGGGCCATGCGATCTTTCCAATCAACCGTATCAATGGAAAGACCTCTAGAAAGAATTTTTGAGAATTTCCTAATTTATGCATTTCTCAAGTCATTTGACAGTACATTTTAATTAAGGAATCAAAGAAAAAGACAACCCTAGCGGAGCATTTGTGAGACGCTCTTAAAAGTTTTTGTTAACTTAGACGTGTTTTGAGTCAAGGAACTCGCTTGAGAATGGATGGGGATGTTCAGCAGAACATCCCAATGAATGCTGGTTTAGTTCCTAGAGCCGGTATGGTTTGAAGTGTTTGAGCCACCAGGGGCAAAACGGTCATTTTGACTGGAACTTGTCAGAATGTGACCGAGATGGATTTGAGTGGCATATCGAACATGTTGGATTGTCCAAGGACAATTCTGGGAAGGTGGCCTTACCGTCTTAAGGGATTGGTGCTTTCTCAAAGGACGTGCTGGAATGCTAGGGGCAAAATGATCATTTTGACCGGAGTTGACCGAAATTGAACCGAAGTTGGTTTGATTGGCATATTGAATGTGCCAAATTGTCAAGGAACAGTCAGAGAAGGTGGACTTACCATCTCGAGGACTTAGTACTTTTTCGAGGATGTGCCGGGTTAGATGGACTTATCGTCTCGAGGAGTTTGTACTTTGTCACAAAACATGTCATCATGCCTAATGGGTAAGTTGGTCATTTTTCATCGAGACGGGCTAGCAGGCGTCGGTGTTGACCTGGGTTTACGAGTGTTTCTATCACTCTGATAGTTATGACAGGTTGGTTTCCAGATGTCTCTTTTTTCTTTGATAAACGTGTTGCGGCCAAGAGGCGTGTTCAGTTTCATGACATTGAGTGGTTTAGTGGCAACACCCGTGTCGACCTGGTGAATGTTCTCGTCATTCTAATAGCTTAAAGGTTTGTGAGTGTTTCCGTCACTTCAACAGTTTGGTGTTGGTTTCGGAGACTACCTGATCTCGAGAAGCCACTTAACGCCAAGAGGCATAACGGACATTCTACATTGATGAGCTAGCAGACTCCAAAAGTGAACCATTTAAAGTTTATGAGTGTTCTTGTCACTCTAACGGCGGTCATTGGTTTCGGAGACCGTTCGGTCTCTGAAAACTACCTTGGAAAGTTTGTGAGTATTTTCTTACGATGTGAAAATTAGCGAGTGCTTTCGTTACTTCGACGATGTGATAATTTGTGAGTGTTTCCATCACTCTGATGATGTTTGGCATTAGTTTCGAAGATCGATTGTGTTAGCTTTATGGGAACTAGCGATTAACCTTTAACTCGATTGGGTCTTATGGGGCATGGAGTACGTGACTAGCTAACCCGTGGTGCTTACATGGCACAGACCCTCATGCCCACTTGACACTTAGTGCGAGGCTTTACGTTGCTAAGGTATAAGTAAGTAAAGTTGCACCTTGGCTAAAACCAATTGCTTTTGGAGCAATGGTAAGGGCTTGATCCTAAACCTAGTATCAGGGCAAGGTCACGAGTTCGAGTCTCAGGGTCATTGCTGGGGGAGAGATCGTTGGCTTCATGGGGGCCAACAATCGACCTTTGACTCAATTGGGTCTTATGGGGGACCCACATAGAGTACGTGACTAGCCAACTCGTGGCGCTTACATGGCACAGACCCTCATGCTCACCTGGCACTTAGTGTGGGGCTTTACGCTTCTTAAGTATAAGGAAATAAAATTGCGCCTTGGCTAAATGCAATTGCTTTTGGAGTAGTGGTAAGCACTTGATCCTAAACCAAATTGTTGACTCCATACCTTGATTTTGATGATTACAAAACATGGTTTAGTGATCTAATGACTCTACGTAATGTGTAGATTATGTTATGTCTTAATTTCAATTAGACTATGACTTGAAACTTGTCAAGAATAAGTTGAAAGGTGTGTGAAGATCTGGACTTGAAAAATAGATCAACATCATTTAAAAGGATTTCGGCAAAAAGAGAAGACGGTCAATAGCTCTTTTGGAAAAAGTGTCACCTTTTACAATATGACATAACTAGATTAGAAAAGGACATCGTCAACAATTCAAAGGAGGTCGGCAACAGTTAAAAAGAGATCAGCAATAATGAGAATAAGATCGGCAGTTAGTATTGATGCCTAAAATGCTGACATTTGAAAAATAGAAGATTAGTTGAAGAAGATATCACAAGACTTGGAAGCTCTCTTGAAGATTTTGGTAAAGTCTTAGATTAATAGAAGAAGTGATGTTGATTGAAGAACCTTACAAGTAATCAAAGTGGATTGATTTCATCTCAAAGAGATTGAAGTTGTTCTTAAAGATCAACGTGCCTTGAAGAAGTCATTTCAAGCCTTAAAAGCCTTATTTGAATGATCCATGAGGAACTTAAAGACTTTGAAGAAGATTGAAGAAGCCCTACAAAAGTTAAAGACCTAGCTAAAAAGAGTCGACTCATGGTTCCCAGGAGTCAACACATTCAGATAGAAGCCATGGACCAGAGTCTACACAGAAAAGCAGTCGACCCTTCCAGGTCAGGAGTTGACACATTGGTCCATAATGCAAAATCTTGGTGAAGGTCTAAAAAGGGTTGACTTCTCGTTTCTTAGGAGTTGACACCTTTGGACAGAGCCTTGATGAAGTTTGGTCAAAAGCTAACAGAGTCGGCTCTTTGTTCTTTAGGAGCTAACTCATTCGGACAATGCCTTGGTGAAGTCTGCCAAAACTCAAGAAGAGTCGACCCCTTTAAGTAGAAATGTCTACACATTTGGATAGAGGGTTAAGGACACTGGCGCCAAAGCAAAAGGGTCGACCCCTTTAGAAAAAGAGTCGACTCCTTAACTGTAACGACTAGTTTTTCAAACAGGCTATCAGCACGATCTTGCATTAAATGCACCTCTAACCACCACCAATGGCTATAATCAATTCAAGGCCATATAAACAAGATCTCCACAGTATTTATACACAAGAATCCAAGGATTTAAGTGTAATATCATTGATTGAGAGTTGAAATTCCTGATCCTACCTGAAGAAACATTCTCTTTGCGGAGATTTAGGGCAATTACTGAGCTAAACTCATTCATTCACTCTTTGAGAGAGTTGACCCTTGTATAATCTTTATTTATTTGATTGAGTGGGTTTGTATACCTAAGAGTTTGATTGTTTATGAAAAAAACACTTGTAAGTTTGAATGAAATTTGGACAAAATCACTTGAGAGTTTGAGAGTTTGGGAAAATTTTTTGTACAAAGTGAGCTGGACACTTGGGCAACTAGCACCTACTGTGTAAAAGAGTTTTTGCATAGTGGAAGGCTTTCAAGGGGATCTTGAGGCTGAGGACGTAGGCCACAAGTTGTGGCTGAACCTCGGTAAATCTGGTGTTTATCTCTTGCTTTGTTTTTCTTTAATTGCACTTCATTTCATGTTTACTTAGTTGATACATCTTTAATTTACTGTTTTATTGATTAAATAGCCTTGATTACACTTGTGTGTGATTTTTTTTTTTTGAAGAACGCAATTCACCCCCCTTCTTGGGTTGTATCTTTGGGCCAACAATTGGTACCAGAGCTAGTGCTCTATTTTAAAGATTTAATATTATTAGAGTTGATCCATGACAACCATAGTTGGAAGCTTTATAAGTGAGGGTCAATCCACCAATAGACCTCCCATGTTTAATGGGACAAATTATAATTATTGGAAGAATAAAATAAGGATTTATATACAATCTGTTGACTATGAGTTATGAATGATCATTGTCAATAGTCCTAAGACTCCCACCCAAACTGTTGAAAGGGTAGTCATCCCCAAACTGAAAATGAGTGGGATGAGAATGACTTGAATCTTTTACAGTCCAATGCTAAGGCTATGAACATTTTATATTGTGCTTTAGATCCTTATGAATTCAATAGACTTTATACTTGTGAATCAGCTAAAGAAATTTGAAATAGACTTGAGGTGACTTATGAAGGGACCAATCAAGTCAAAGAGTCCAAGATTAACATTCTTGTGCACAACTATGAACTATTTAGAATGAAATCTGATGAGTACATTACTGAAATGTTCACTAGATTTACTAACATTATTAATGGCATAAAATCTCTTGGTAGAGTTTATCCTAACAGTGAACAGGTGAGAAAGATCCTTAGATTTTTGCCAAAGACATGGGAAGCTAAGGTGACAGCCATACAAGAAGGCAAAGACCTCAACACCTTACCACTTGAGAAGTTGCTTGGTTCTCTCATGACTTATGAGCTGACTCAAAAGCAAAATGCTTAAGAGGAGGAAGACAAGAGAAAGAAATATGTTGCATCAAATCCACCATACAAGAGAATGGATCTGAAAGTGAATGTGATGATGAGGATGATCTTGCCCTTATTACAAGAAAATTCAAAAGATTCATAAGGAGAAAATGGAAAGGTGGAAGGAAGCTTAAGCCAAAGAATGAATCCAGCAACAAGGATTCAACTATCACATGTTTTGAATGCAAGAAGCCGGGACACATGAAAGCTGAGTGTCCCATGTTAAAAAGGAAGTGAAAGAAAGGCAAACGGAAAATGGCTCTAGCTGCCACATGGAGTGAAGATAAAGGTTCCAGCTTAGATGAAGATATTGAACCTCAAGAAGTTGCAAATATGTCTCATGGCACGAGAAGATGAATCTGAGGTATCATCATTTAAACTATCTAGTTTTTCTGAGTTACAAGATGCTTTTGATGATCTTCTTGCTAAATTTAAAAAGATTGGCATTAAAAACACACTTCTAAAAAAATGGTATTCACTCTTACTAAGGAATATGAGGATTTGCAAAATGCAAATGAGCTTTTGAAAAAGGAGAACTCTGTTTTGAGACAAAAAGTAAAAGATTGGAAAAAAATCTTTAGCAAAATGTATTGATAGGAAGGAAAAATTAGATGCCATGCTTAGAAAACAAAAATGCTCATTAGACAAAACAGGCATTAGATACAATCCTTTTAAGAAGAGAAAGTCTTCTAAAAGCATATTTGAAAAACCTACAAGAAAAACTCAGATTACTTATTTTTATTGCAAAAAGAAAGGTCATCTTGCTAGCCAATGCTATATTATGCAAAAATCTCATGCTACCAAGAAGGCTTGGGTCCCAAAAGGACTATTGAAGACTAACCCCCAAGGACCTAAGGTGATTTGGGTACCAAGGGTGAAAGGTTGAGTTACTCTTTTTGTAGTTATATCTTCAAGCAAAATCCAAGAAGGATCATTGGTATTTGGATAGTGGATGCTCAAGACACATGACTGGTGATGAAGCTCAATTTACATATCTCACATCAAAGGATGGATGCTTGGTCACTTTTGGAGACAATAACAAATGCAAGATCATTGGTGTAGGTAGTATTGGTAAGGATTCTTCAACTTCTATTGAAAATGTTTTACCTGTTAAATGCCTTAAGCATAACCTTTTTAGCATTAGTCAATTGTGTGATAAAGGTTGCAAAGTTGTGTTTGAATCATCAAAATGTGATGTAATGAACATCAATGATAACAAGACCATATTGACTGGTCACATACAAGACAATATCTATATTTTTTATTTAAATAACTTATCTTCTTGCAAAATAAAATGCCTTGCAACTGTGAACAGAAAAGATAGTTCGTTGTGGCATAGGAGACTTGGCCATATTAGTATGAACATTCTTTCAAAGATTTTCAAAAATGATTTGGTCAATAGAGTCTCCAAACTCAAATTTGAAAAGGACAAGGTCTGTGATGCTTATCAAATGAGGAAGCAAACAAGAATCTCTTTTAAATTCAACAATCTGATTTCTACAACTAGGCCATTTCAACTACTGTATATGGATCTTTTTGGACCAACTAGGACTCTAAGTCTAGGTGGTAAACAATATGCTCTAGTTATTGTTGATGATTACTCAAGGTTCACTTGCACATTCTTTTTTGCTCGCAAAGATGAAAAAATTATCTTCTTCACAAAGTTTTGCAAAAAAGTTTAAAATGAAAAGGGATTTAAAATCACAGCAATAAGAATTGACCATGGAGGTGAGTTTGATTGCAAACTTTTTGAAATTTATTGTGATGAAAATAGTTTTGAACACAATTTTTCTACACCTAAAACTCCTCAATAGAATAGGGTTGTTGAGAGAAAAAATAGAACTTTGGAATAAATGGGAAGAACCATGCTTTATGAAAATAATTTGCCAAAATATTTTTGGGTGGAAGCTGTTAACACAACTTGTTATGTTTTAAATAGATTTTTGGTTAGAAAATCTTTAAATAAAACCACATATGAGCTTTGGAAAGACAAAAAACCAAATGTTTCATACTGTAAAACTTTTAGATGCAAGTGTTTTATGTTGAATAACAATAAAGATAACCTTGGTAAGTTTGATGTTAAATCTAATAAAAGTGCCTTTTTTGGATATTCCACTCATAGCAAGGCCTATAGAGTTTTCAATGAAAAAACCTTAGTTGTTAAAGAATCAATACATGTTACCTTTGATAAACTGACCTCGTTGCCTAGAAAAGTTTTGAGTAATGATGTAGATGAAGTGGAGCAAAGCTTAGATAATCTCAATATCAATCAAACCACAAGTGAAGCCACACAAAAGGAGAAAGATGACCAAGATATTCCTTCAAGCCAACAAAATGTGAATGAAGGGTGTCGCGCCCAGATTTTTCGCACTCGAGGAATACTCACACAAGCGGGAAAAATGCTGTACTCTCTCGTTAGAACTCACCCTCCTAGAAGAATAAGTGCGACTAGGTTTGAATTGAAAATAGATTTAAATAAAGGGCTTTTAGAAAAGATTTTGGAGTCGCCACCTAACTTGATTAAGGTGAGTTAGGTCACCTAAAAACTAAGCATAATCTGAAAACTACACTTAGGGTTTTCAAAGACGATTTTGAAAATATCTCCTCAAGAGAGGGTTTTTTAGGAAAACGGGTTGTTTGGCAACCTTTGGAAAATATTTAGCCCTTTTTAGAAAAATAACTCATTTTGGTCTTTGAAAATAGTGATTCTAAGTTCGGAGGTTGGTTACGTGTAGGGAAGACGCACTAAGCTATCACCCTACCCCACCCTTTCGGTACCTACATGTCAATCTACCCTAGATTCACCTATGAGAGTCTTTAATTAACCCATGTCCAATCCTATTCACTTTAGAAAAACAATGTTTGAAAAATATGATGCATGATATGCAAGTGCAAGCTAAGAGAATTGAAAAATAGATTTGAAAAGAGGTTGATTTGAAATTGATTTGATTTGAAAATAGATTTGAAGAAATGGAATTGAAATTTGAAAGTTTGAAAATTTGGAAATAGAAATTTGAAAATAGAAATTTTGAAATTAGAATTTTGAAAATAGATTGGAATTTGAGATGTGAAAACCGCACCCATGAGGGTGGAATTGAAAGTTGAAAAGTGTTGCGACCGCACCTATGAAGGTTGCCTACGTATCCCTTTGGGGGAATCAGGTCAGTCATAGTTTGGACAAGAGTCCGATTGAAAATAGATTGATTTGAAGAAGGAGATTGAATTGGAAATTGAATTGGAAGATTTAGAGATTGAACTTTGATTGGAAGATTTGAAAAGATTTGATTTTGAAAGACTTGGTTTTGGGAAACCTAGACTTAGGAAAGATAGGAGACCCAGGAAAGACTTGAGATTAAGAAAGATTGAACTTAGGAAAGGTTCGAATTAGGAAAGGTCCGATTTAGGAAAGTTTTAGGTTTAGGAAAGTTTTCACTTTTGGAAAGTTTCGAATTAAGAAAGTTTTGAATTAGGAAAGTTCGGAACTTAAGAAAGTTTCATTTTTGGAAAGTTTTGAAATTAAGAAAGTTTGGAATTTAGGAAAGTTTGGAAATTGGAAAGTTTTGAAGTTTAGAAAGTTCTGAATTTGGAAAGATTTGAAATTTAGAAAGTTTAAGATTTAGAAAGTTTTAGAGTTTTAGAAAATCTTGAGATTAGGAAAGGTTTGAGTTTAGGAAAATTTGAAAGCTTGGATTTGAAAAAGATTTTGGAAAGGGGTAGAATTAGGAAAGGGTTGAACTGGGAAAGATTTGAAAGTTGAGTTTTAAAGTTTAGGAAAGGTTTTTATGTTCAAGTTTTGGAAACTTAAGATTTAGGAAAGTAGAAGTTTAGGAAGGATTTGAATTAGGAAAGAGTTGGATTTTGAAACTTAAGGAAATGTTTAAAGTTTAGGTTTAGGAAACTTATGGTTTAGGAAGGAATTGAATTAGGAAAGGTTTGGATTAGGAAGGGATTGGATTTGGTTTCTAAAAGAGAAAGGTTGGATTTTATTTTCAAAAACGGAGGACGGGATCTAGTTTCCTAAACAGGGAGATAGGATTTGGCAAGGATTTGGAAAAGGAGATTCTAGAAACCCTAGATTTGAAAGTGTAGAATTTTAACGTAGAAAAGAGGTTTTGGAAACATGTATAGTTTGGATGTGAAAACAAGAGTTTTTGGAAACCTAGGTTTGGGACAAAGTTTAAAAACCATGTTTTTGGGAAAAAGATTAGGGTTTCCTAATTGTAGGCTCTAAGGCTTGACTTGGGCTCTAAGGAAAGAGTTTTTGAAAAGTGCGTTTTGAAACGAAGGTTTTCTAGAAGGGAATCCTAGGGAGGAGTTTTTGGAAAGTGAATTTAAAGAGAGAGTTTTTGGAAAGAGATTTTAAAGAGAAGGAGTTTTGGAAGTGTGTTTTTAGAAACGAGTTTTAGAAGGAAAATCCTAGAGGAGAGTTTCTAGAGGAAAGATTTTGGAAAGAGAGTTTTTGGAAAGATTTTTGGGGAAACGTTTTTAGAAAGTGGATTTTAGGGAGAGGATTTTGGAAAGGAGTTGAAAAAGGGAGTTTTGAAAAATAGATTTTGGAAGAGAGTTTTTGAAAACAATTTTGAAGAGGAGAGTTTTAGGAAAGTATGTTGAAAAAGAGATTTTTAGGAAGAAAAACTTTTTGAAAAGAGAGTTTTTAGAAGGGGTAAAAATATCTCACTTTCCTAAAGCAATTCTAACCATAGGAAGGCTAGAACCACTTTAGGAAAGCGGTTTTGAAAACAACAAGATTTGAAAATATGGACCGTGTTGGTCACTTTTAATGTAACACTTTCCTAAAGCAATCCTAGCCATAGGAATGCTAGAATCACCCTAGGATTGTGGTTTTGAAAGCATGTTTTTGAAAAAGAGATTTTGATGCAATTTTGAGAACAAGTTTGAAAACGATTTTGAAGACAACTTTGAAAACAGATTTTGGAAGATGCAAGACTATAATATGCACAATGCAATTTGGGGTCGTGAACATACAAGGCTAAGGCTTCACCACATAATCAAGGGGGCCGGACCCACGTGGTCTCTGGTTAGACTAGAAGAAAGCCCCCGACATGATGACTCTCCAACAGTCTAATCCTACACATGGACCGGGAGTCCCCTTATTTCAAGCATGCAAAGAAAGGGGGGGGGGGAAAGAGATGGGGGATTAAAATAGAGAAAACCCAAGTGGGTTAGGAGAGAGAAGAGAGAGGGGGGAAGTGCAGAAATTTAAATAGGGAGCCTACCGTATGTCTTCTTTATTTTGTGCGCCTTGCTATCTTCGGTCTTCGGTCTTTGTCTTGATCTTCGTCTTCAGTCTTCAAGAGTTGTCTTCAAGCTTTGGATTGCAGCTCTTCAAGTCTTCAAAAGATGGTTGAAGGCTAGTGTATGAGTGTATGGGGGAGTGTATGAGTGTATAGGAGGCTAGGGTTTGTGTATAGTGGCTAGGGTTTGGAAAACTTAGGGAGGCTAGGGTTTTTGAGGTGCTCGAGCTTTGTATATCGAAATATATGATTTTTAGGTTGAGTTTGCAGATCCCTTTCACGTTGAATGAGACTCTGTATTTATAGAGGTTGGACAAACCTGGCGCCTGTTGCAGTGGCGCCAGGGCAAACTTTACACTGGCGCCACTAGGAGTGGCGCAAGCCAATTAGGAAACGTTTAAGTTCGGCAAGCAACGTATCTTTGACTAGATTTGGGCGCTTGTACTAGTGACTACCATGTAATTTTTAGCCTGGCTTCACTAGGAGTGACTCTGGAAAGTCCGGGAATGATTTGAAGGAGCCGGGAATGACCCGGAAGGCCGGAAAGGAGTAGGAACACTTAAAATAGTGTCCTGGAGGTATTTGACTTGAAAAATGAAGATAAGGTGGGTCGGAAAGGTTAACCGGGCCTTTAAGGGCAAAATGGTCAATCGGATCGGAAAACTGCCGGGACAGACTCAGACTGTTCCAAAAGAAGACTTAGGATTTGAAAACATTATTCAAAATGTTTCCAAAGATTGCCGGTTTGATTCCCAGAGCCGGCGTGGTCGGGAAAAGGAGACCAGCCCACCAGGGGCAAAACGGTCATTTCGCACCGGGTTGGCCGGAACTGACTCGGAAAGATCCAGAAAGATAAAGGAAGGTTGAGAATACTATAAAAAGTAGTCTCAGGAGGTTACCGGTTTGATACCCAGAGCCGATGTGGTTGGAAAAGGTGACCGGCCCACCAGGGGCAAAACAGTCATTTTGTATCGGGTTGGCCGGAACTGACTCGGAATGATCCGGAAAGATAAAGGAAGGTTGAGAATACTGTAAAAAGTAGTCTCAGGAGGTTGTCGGTTTGATACCCAGAGCCGATGTGGTTCCCGGGGCATTCGGATGCCTAGGGGCAAAATGGTCATCTTGACCGGAAAGTATCGAAAAAGGTCCAAAGGACAATTTGGTCCTTTTTCACCAAAGTGGGTTAACAGACAATGATGTTGACCTGGGTTTTGAGTGTTTTCGCCACTCTAACGGAGGTCGTCGTGACATAGGGGTTTGTTGCCAATTCCCTATATTGACCTATTTGTGAGTATTTCCGCTACTCTAGCGGTTTTGTGAGTATTTCCACTACTCTAACGGTTTTGTGAGTAGTTTCGCTACTCGGACCGTCTCGAGGAATAAACTGTCTCGCGAGAGGGATTGGGAAAAGGGTCTTACTGTCTCTGAGGAGACGTGCCTGGGTTGGAACCGTCTCGAGGAATAAACTGTCTCGAGAGAGGGATTGGAAAAGGGGTCTTACTGTCTCTAAAGAGACGTGCCTGGATTGGAACCGTCTCGAGGAATAAACTATCTCGAGAGAGGGATTGGAAAGGGGTCTTACCGTCTCCGAGGAGACGCGCCTGGATTGGAACCGTCTCGAGGAATGAACTGTCTCGAGAGAGGGATTGGAAAGGGGACTTATCGCCTCCGAGGAGACGCGCCTGGAGTGGAACCGTCTCGAGGAATAAACTGTCTCGAGAGAGGGATTGGAAAGGGGTCTTACTGTCTTCGAGGAGACGCGCCTAGATTGGAACCGTCTCGAGGAATAAACTGTCTCGAGAGTGGGATTGGAAAGGGGTCTTACCGTCTCTGAGGAGACGCGCCTGGATTGGAACAATCTCGAGGAATAAATTGTCTCGAGAGAGGGATTGGAAAGGGGTCTTACCGTCTCCGAAGAGACATGCTTGGATTGGAACCGTCTCGAGGAATAAAATGTCTCGAGAGTATTTTTTGAAAGGGGTCTTACAGTCTCTGAAGAGACGTGCCTGGAGTGGAACTGTCTCGAGGAATAAACTGTCTTGAGAGTGGGATTAGAAAGGAAAGGAAAATGCCCCCTAAGGGCATTTTGGTCATTTTGCCTCTATTTGGGCCTAACAGGCTCGCGAAGCGATGAACAGACGGGATTTGGACCTAAAGAATTGGTTTCGATAGGAGTATGCCCACAATGACTTGAAGACAAGTCTGGACGGAGTGTAGACTGCCGAGCGGTCAAAAATGGGGTGCTTACAAAGGGTTGCCAAAGGAATGGAAGTTTGTTCACAACCATCCAACAAAGCAAATACTAGGTGATCCATCACAAGGGATAAGAACAAGTTCATTTCTCCTAAATATATGTAATTATCTTGCTTTTCTTTTATAAATTGAACCAAAATGTTTTCAAGATGTTGAAAATGATGAGTTTTGGATAATGGCCATGCAAGAAGAGTTAAACCAATTTGAGGGGAATGAGGTTTGAAACTATGTTCCTAGACTTGTAGATCTTCCAGTTATTGGAACCAAATGGGTATTTAGAAACAAAATGGATGAATCTGGAACTACAGTTAGAAACAAGGCTAGACTTGTTGCCCAAGACTATAGTCAAGAAGAAGGAATTGATTTTGATGTGACTTATGCACCTGTAGCTAGATTAGAAGCTATTAGAATGTTACTTGCTTTTTTTATTTTTAAAAAATTTGAAGCTTTATCAAATGGATGTGAAAAGTACATTTTTAAACGACTTTATTTCAAAAGAAGTGTACGTGGAGCAACCTCCTACTTTTGAAAATCTTAAGTTTCCAAACCATGTTTTCAAACTTACAAAAACACTTTATAGGTTAAAACAGGCCCCAAGGGTTTGTATGAAAGGTTGAGTAAATTCTTGACTGAAAATAGTTTTACAAGAGGACAGGTTGACATAACACTCTTTATCAAAATTAGAGATCATGGCATGCTTATTGTGAAAATCTATATTGATGACATTATATTTGGCTCTACTAATGAGAAACTTTGCAAGGAATTTGCTAAGTGTATGTAAGGTGAGTTTGAGATGAGCATGATAGGAGAACTTAACTACTTCCTTAGACTTCAAATCAAATAATAAAAAAAAAAAAGAATCTTCATTAACCAAGCTAAGTACATCAAACACTTACTCAAGAGGTTTGGTATAGAGGATGCAAAGTCATTAAGCACTGTCATGAGTACTTCAACAAAGCTTGACAAAGATGAGAAAGGGATCTCTGTGGTTACCAAGCATTATAGAAGTATGATCGGCTCTTTACTATACTTAACTGCTAGTAGGTCTGATATCATGTTTATTGTATGTTTATATGCTAGATTTGAATCTAATCCTAAGGAGTCATATGTTGTTAATGTTAAAAGGATATTTATATATCCCAAGCACACACTTGACCTGAGGTTGTGGTACCTATCGCGCTCCGATTTTTTGCACTCGAAAAAGACAAGTGACAAAAACACAGTGCTCTCTCGTTAGAACTTATCCTCCTAGAAGGACGAGTGCGACTAAGTTTGAATTGAAAATTTGATTTGATTAAGGGCTTTGGAAAAAGATTTGGAGTCACCACCTAACTTGATTAAGGTAAATTAGGTCACCTAAAACTAAGCACAATCTGAAGATTATACTTAGGGTTTTTGAAAAGATTTTGAAAACTTCCTCAAGAGAGGGTTTTTAAGAAAATAGGATGTTTGACAACCTTTAAAAATATTTAAGCCATTTTTTTGAAAATAACTCTATTTTGGTATTTGAAAACAATGATCTAGGTTCGGAGGTTGGTTACGTGTAGAGAAGACGCACTAAACCATCACCCTACCCCGCCCTTACGGTACCTACATATCTATTCACCCTAGGTTCACTCATTCGGAATCTTTGATTACTAAATGTCCAAAAAAACTATTCACTTTAGAAAAGAATTTTGAAAAGAGAAGTTCGACATGATGCATGATATACAAGTGCAAAAATTTGATTTGATTTTAGAAGTAAATTTGAAAATACTTGATTTGATTTTGAAAAGATAGATTTGATTTTTGAAAGAAAGTTTTAAAAACTAGAATTGGAGATTTGAAAATTTATTTTAGAGTTAGAAAATTGAAATAGATCATGGAATTGAAAGTTTGAAAAAGATTATGGAATTAAAAATTTGAAAAAAGTTGTGACTGCACCCATGAGGGTTGCCTACGTATCTCTTTTTAGGAATCAGGTCAACCGTAGTTCGAACAAGAGTCTGATTGAAAATAGATAATTTGAGGTTTTGAAAAGCTTGATTTGAAAAGATTTGATTTGAAAAAGGATTTGATTTGAACTTTAGAATAGAAGATTTGAAACCGAGATTGAATTTAGACATAAAATTGAACTTGAAAGAGAATTTGATCCTTGAAAGAGAACTTAGACTAGATTTGGAAAGATAGAGTTGAGTTTTGAAAATATTTTTAAGTTTGAAATTGGAAAACCATCTTGGCTTAAAAAAGAGTTTTAGAAAAGGGTTGAAACTTCCTAACTCTAAGGGTTAGGGTTGGACTAGGGTTTAGACCTCCTAGGGTTGAAACATATAGTTGAAACGGAAATGATTTGATTTAGATTTGAAAAGTTTGAATTTAGAAAGTTGGATTTAAGGAAGGTTCGAATTAGGAAAGATAGGATTTAGGAAATTTTGGAATTAGAAAAGTTTCAAAATAGGAAGGTTCCATTTTAGGAAAGTGCCAAATTAGAAAAGTTTCGAATTTAGAAAGTTTCAACTTAGGAAAGTTTTGAATTTAAAGAGTTTTCCCTTTAAAAAAAAGTTGATTTTGGAAAGTTAGAATTAAGAAAGATTTTAGAATTTAGAAAGATTTGGATTTTGGAAAGTTTAGAAATTAGGCAAGGTTTAAATTTAGAAAGATTTAAAAAGTTAAGATTTAGAAAGTTGAAATTTGGAAAGGTTTGAAATTGAGAAAGTTTGGAATTAGGAAATGATTGAATTAAGAAAGATTTGATTCCTATTTCCTAAAAGAGGTAATTTTATTTTATTTTCAAAAATTGATGATTTGATTTTGTTTCCAAAAGCAGAGGATTGGATTTGGTTTCCTAAATTGGAGATGAGATTTGGTTTCCTAAATTGAAAGATTAGATTTGACATGAAAAAAGGAAGTTTTGAAAACCAATAATTTTGATATAAAAAATAGTTTTGGAAACCTAGGTTTGGATGTACAAAAAGGAAGTTGAAAACTAGGGTTTCCTAATCATGGGTTCTAGGGCTTAACTTAGATTTCAAGAAAAAGAGATTTTGCAAAGTAAATATTTTCAAGGGAGTTTCTAGGAAGAAAACTTGAAGAGTGTTTTTAGAAAGTAGAATTTTGAAGAAAGCTTTTTGGAAATGAGTTTTGAAAAGAAGTTTTGGAAAGTGGAACTTTTGGAAAGAAAGTTTTTAGAAGAAGATTTTTGAAAGCGTTTTAGGAAGTAGATTGGAAAAGAAGTTTGGAAAGAGATTTGAAAAAATGATTTGAAAAGGGAATGGAATATAGACTTTTACAAATCTCTAAAAATATCTCACTTTCCTAAAACGACTCTAACCATAGGAAGATTAGAACCATTCTAGGATTGTGGTTTTGAAAACAACAAAGATTTGAAAATATGGACTATATTGGTCTCATTAAATATAACACTTTCCTAAAGCAACCCCAGCCATGGAATGGCTAGAATCACCTTAGGATTGTGATTTTGACAAAATCGATTTTAAGGTTTACACTCAAAACTTATGTAACACTTTCCTAAAATAATCTTAACCATGGAGTGGTTAGAATCATCTTAAGATTGTGATTTTGAAAACAAGT
The DNA here is from genome assembly GCA_033060915.1 of Euryodendron excelsum. Taxonomy (NCBI): domain Eukaryota; kingdom Viridiplantae; phylum Streptophyta; class Magnoliopsida; order Ericales; family Pentaphylacaceae; genus Euryodendron; species Euryodendron excelsum. The sequence continues at coordinate 12,425,575 of CM065398.1, read as the reverse complement.
TTGGAAGAAGAAGATTTTACTGCAAGTTTTGAAAGAGATTTTGATATAAGTTTTTGAAAACAAGTTTAGAAAATAATTTTCAAGAGATGCATGAATATGATATGCATAATGCAATAGGGTCGTGAACTTACAAGGTTTAGGCTTCACCACATAATCAAGGGGGCCGAATCCACATGGTCTAAGGTTGAATTAGAAGAAAGCCCTCGACACGGTGACTTTCAATTATTCTTTTTACACATAAATCGGGAATTTTCTTGTTCCAAGCATGCAAGAAAGGGGGGAAGAAGATAGAGGATTAAAATAGAAGAAAATCCAAGTGGATTAGGAGAGAGAAGAGAGGAGGGGGGAATTACATAAACGTAAATAGAAAACTAACCTTGTGTCTTCTTTGGTTTGTTTGCTTTATTTCACTTTAATCTTTGAGAGCTTTAAGATTGCAGTAACTTGGGTCTTCAATGGTCGGCTTGGAGGCTCGTATATGAGTGTGTAAAGTGTATGTATGTTAAGGTTACAGTGTATGGGAGCTAGGGTTTGAAGAAGCCTAAGAGAGCTAAGGTTTGGAGAGAGTTCAAGGCCTGTATATTGAGAGACAGAGTTTTTGAACTTGGATTGCTAACCTCTTTCACGCAAGGGGAGACTCTGTATTTATAGACAAAAGATTGACCTAGCGCCTGTTATAGTGGCGCTAGGCTTAAAAATACACTGGCACCACTAGGTGTGGCATCAAGCCATTTTTTGGCTTATAGTAGCGCCAACTACTTAGGAAACTTTTTAAGGCGGCTAGAAACATATCTTTAATCTTTGATACGCAAGACAGAAGATTTGGGTGCCAGTCCTAGTGACTATCATGCAATTTTTTGCCTAGCTCTACTAGAAGTGACTTCCGAAGGTTTGGAAATGTTCTGGGAGGTCGGGAATGGTCTGGAAGGCCAAAAATGGATAGAAACCATTGAAATAGTGTCCTAGGGGTAACGGACTTGAAAAATAGGGTCGGAATTGTCGACCAAGCTTTTAAGGGCAAAACGGTCAACTAGATCGAAAAACCACCGGAATGGACCTAGAATGGCTTATAAGAGGACTTGAAGGTTGGAAACACTATTCAGAGTGTTCCAAGGGAGTGCCGGTTTAATACCCAGAGTCGGTGTGGTTGAAAAAGGCGACCGGCCCACTAAGGGTAAAATGGTCATTTCGCACTAGGTTTGCCGGAATTGACTCAGAATGATCCAAAAAGGTATTAAAAGGTTGGGAATACTTTCAGAAGCATTATCGGGTGGTTACCGGTTTGATACCCAGAGCCGGTGTGGTACCCAGAGGCACCTAAGGGCAAAATGGTTGTTTTGACTGAATGGTCCCAGAATTGGCCCAAAACTAACTGGAAAGCATTTAAACATGTCCGATCATCTTTGGGATGATCTTTGAAGAGTGGACTTACTATTTTGAGGACTTGGTACTTTCTCGAGAAACGTGTCAAAAATGGCCCAAGGGACAGTTTGGTCATTTTTCACCGAAGTGGGCTAGTAAATAGTGGTGTTGACCTGGGTTTTGAGTGTTTCCGGATGGTCTGTGACAAGTTGGTTTCCAAAAGTATCTCGTCCTTTGGTAAACGTGTCACGGCTAAAGGCTAGTTCGGTCCCATGACATAGTGGGTTTGTTTGCAATTCCCAATGTCAACCTATTTACAAGTGTTTTCACCACTCTGACGGTTATGATGTTTACGAGTGTTTTTGCCACTCTGACGGTTCATGTTTATTCTGAAAACTGCCTGATCTCGGGAAGTTACTAGGTGAACTTATCATTTGAGGAATCAACTTTCTCAAAAGACGTGCCGAATAACTAACATTCTTCATTGGTGGGCTAACAGATGCCAAAGGTGGACTATTCTAGCATCTCGAGGACTTGGGTTCTGATCTGGTTGACGGGTTTGAAGGGACTTACCGTTTTGAAGAGTTTTCTCGAAAAACGTGTTGGACTGGATGATCTTAACTCTTGAGGAATTAAATTTCTCGAAAGCCGTGTCAAATTTGATTTGGATTGGAATTAGACCTGAAGTTGGATTTGAGATTGAAATGGGGACTTACCGTCTTCAAGAAGACGTGCCAATTGGAATTGGACCGAACAATACCACTAGGGCATTTTGGTCATTTTACCTCTATTGGGCCCAACGGGCTCGCGAAGCAATGGATTAATTGAATTGAGTTCGAAAAATTGATTTGAACTTAAACATGACTGTGTTGAATTGAATATGAGTTTCGACGGACCTAAGATTGCCGAGTGAGCAAATATGGGGTGCTTATAATAGCACCCTAAGGACACTTCATTAAGTCTTATTTGTTACTCTGATGCTAATTATGTTGGGAGTAAGGTTGATAGAAAGAGCACTAGTGGCTCTTGTTAATTTTTTGGTAATATGCTTAGCAAAAAGCAAAACTTAGTTACACTCTCCACAGCTGAAGCTGAGTACATTGCAGCTAAAAGCTGTTGTGCTCAAGTCCTCTAGATTAAGCACCAATTGGAAGACTTTAGACTTACCTTTGAACATATTCCCATAAAGTGTGATAACATAAGTGCCATCAATTTAACCAAAAACCATATTCAACACTCTCATACAAAGCACATTGAAATTAGACATCATTTCAAAACCCTTGAATGAAGATAGATTTTGTATGATTAGGAGAGAATTGGGAATGAGAAATCCAATAGCTTGATTGATTATGTTATTGTGTATACCTGATTAAGTATTTGAATAGTTTAAAAATGAATTGGATGCTTATTTTAGTGCATTGGATTATATAAGTTATTTTTTGCATTTCATAAGAAAAGAGTCGACCCCTGCCTTTAAGAAGTCAACCCCTGTTCTCTGAAAGTGGCTCATAGTGACCTCTGTTAAAATGAGTCAACCCCTTTTACTTCAAAAGTCGACCCATTCATATAGAGAGCCTGAATAGTTCTTTTAGCAGAAAATAAGTCGACCCCTCGAAGACAGAATTTGACCCATTTGCAGGATTGTTCAGCAACTATAAATAACCCTGTTTTGCCCAAATCAGACAAAACTCTCTTTCCCTCGCTCTCTCATTTCAAACCGTGATCTTAATTGCCATTCTCACCAAAAATCTCTCATCCAACCTCTATAAAACCTAGATTCGAACCACATTTATCATTCTCTAACTACTCTCAACTACCATTGTAACCTCTAATGGCTCCAAAAACCGCAATGTTGAAGAAGGGGAAGAAACCCCTAGTGGAGTCGACCCCAAATCTAAGGGTGGCAAGAAGAAGAGAGAAAAAGGGGAGTCTTCTAGGGCATCAAAGAAGAGAGAAGGAAAACAAATTGTGGAGAAAGAAGAAGATTTTCTCGAGGACAACCTCTACTTTAAAAAACAATCCAATGTAGACAAATATGTAAATGATATCTCTTCTAGAGTTAGTTTGAATGGTAGATGGATTGATTTTGCCTTCTTTGTCAATGAGAAGTTTACATTTGAATCTACACTTGAGAAGCTTGAATGGAAACCCATGACCATGCTTAGGGATGATGTTTATCCTGAATTAGTTGGGCATTTCTATGCCCATGTTGAAAGAAAAATGGATAGTGTAAGCATGACAAGTTATGTCAGAGGAGTCCACATTTTACTCACTAAAGGGATAATTTGTCAAATTTTAGGCATAAGTGGAGGTGGAGAAATAGGACAGAAAAATATGGATAGATGTACTGCCCTATCCACTCTCTATAGAAAAGAGATCATTGATGACACTCTTCAACTGATTTCCAATGAACTCCCATTGGAATTGAGACTTGTTTATCATTTTGCATGCCATATTTTTATTTCCAAAAGAGGAAAGTTTGAGTATATATCTAGCAAAGAGTTGCACTTTATGTGGGCATATCTGACTGAGACAAAGGTTGACTTGGCTGATTACATTTTAAACCACATTGTCAAAGCAAGTACAACCAAAGTGAATTTACACTATGGAATCTTTTTAACCAAGGTGTTTAAACACTTCAAGGTCAATCTATCTGGTGAAAAGAAGAGAACCCTAAACCCTAACTCTGATGAGTACAACCACAAAACCCTTTTGAGAATGAGGTACAATTTTGATGAACATACCAAGAAATGGGTGTCAAAAGAGAAGAGTAGTGGTGGTGGTGGTAATAGTGCTACACCAAGGAGAAAGTCATTTGAAAGAGGTGAAACCTTTAGGACTCCAAGGGAACTTTTTTCCATGGACATTGTGCCAACAATTCTATGCAAATAGCAATGATGATAGAAATGATAAAAGAGATGAAGAAACACTAAGAGGAGATGTTTACCAAAATTAATAAGAAGGTGGAAAATGGTGCAACTAAGCTGTTATTTGTTGAGAAAAAATTATGGAGTTGAGTAAAGCTTTTGTGTCTAAAGGAAACAAGCTAAGAAAAGAAGTCTCTAGTGACATTGCTCTTTCTTAACTGAGCACATTGGGAAACACATCAAGAAAATGATTGGAAATGAATAGAAACCCCTTTACCCTAAAGCAGCAAAGTTTGCAGAAGAGGACTCTAGCACTGATGAGATGGATGAATCCACTGAAAGAGTCAACACCTCACCTTATCTATCTCAGTCATCTCCTGTAGCACCATCAAATCCCTCTAGCCAAACCACTCTAAGGCCATCAGCAAGCACTCACAAGTATGGTTTGAGGTAAAGAAATCCAACCAAGTTTACCAACACTGTTGAGAACCCTGTTGATCTCTCACAAACCATATCTCTCAAAACCAAATGAGTACTCTTACATTTTTATTTACATTTGCACTTTCTGAACAATATTTTTTAATAGGTTGGTGTGTCATCCTTTAAAACAAATATGTTTGTACTATTTTTGTGGGTGTTTTTAGTTTTTGAACTCTATAGATGCCTATTATTATAAATATTTTAGTTGCTTCGATGTTTGCTTGCATTTGCTTTGGTTTCTTTGATGAGGAGATTGATGCATTGATTGGTTTGCTTGCTCATCTAATAATAATTTAATTCATGTTTTAAGATTTTTTGCTATTGTACCTGTCATTAAATTCTCTATATTTAACTCTTTTTGATGAATTGACAAAAAGAGAGAGAAAGTATTGATATGAAAAATATGAGTTTAATACAAAAAAAGGGAGAGAAAGAATTGAAAAAAGAATCTTTATGAAGTAATATATGTTTTATTGGGATGCTTGATTGGCATCAATTGTGGCTGAGCAAATCTTGTGGTTGAGTAAATCTGATGTAGTAGTGTTACACTGCATAAGAAAGGGGGAGTAAAGGCATTCTTGATTTGAATATTTAAATTTGTTGATTGCATTGCTCTGAACTTGGAAAATACTTTTGCTCTGAACTTGTATGTTTGCTCTAAACCTGAAAAATGCCTTGGGGCATAAAGCACAAAAGAAAGGGGAGCAAATTTCTAGTATGAAGCTTTTATTTTTTGAATTTCTCTATTATTGCGCATTGCTAAATTCATTAGATTTCAAGCTTAATGCTTATATTGAGTAAGGTTTTGTCATCATAAAAAAGGGGGAGATTGTTGACTCCATGCCTTGATTTTAATGATTACAAAACATAGTTTAGTATCTAATGACTCTACATAGTGTGCAAATTATGTCAAGCCTTAATTTTAATTAGACTATGACTTGAAGCTTGTCAAGAATAAGTTAAAGGGAATGTGAAGATCTGAACTTGAAAAATAGATCGACATCAGTTAAAAGGATTTCGGTAATAAAGAGAAGAAGGTCGGCAGCTCTTTTGAAAAAACTAAAACTTTCTACAATGTGGCATAACAAGATTAGAAAAGAATATCGGCAACAATTCAAAGGAGGTCGGCAATAGTTAAAAAGAGATCAGCAACAATAAGAGAAACATCTGCAATTAGTATTGATGCCTAAAATGCTGACATTTGAAAAATGGAAGATTAGTTGAAAAAAAAATCACAAGACTTGGAAGCTCTCTTGAAGATTTTGGTAAAGTCTTAGATCAATGGAAGAAGTGATGTTGATTGAGAAACCCTACAAGTAATCAAAGTGGATTGATTTCATCTCAAAGAGATTGAAAGTATTCTTGAAGATCAACATGCCTTGAAGAAGTTATTTCAAGCCTTAAAAGCCTTATTTGAATGATCCATGAATAGCTTGAAGACTTTAAATAATATTGAAGAAGTCCTGCAAAAGTTAAGGACCTGAGCTAAAAAGAGTCGACCCATGATTTCCAAGAGTCGACACATTCAGACAGAGGCCATCGACCAGAATCTACATAAAAAAGGAGTTGACCCCTCCATGTCAGGAGTCTACACATTGGTCCAGAATGCAAAGTCTTGAAGAAGGTCCAAAAAGGATTGACTCCTCATTTCTCAAGGGTTGACACCTTTGGACAGAGCCTTGATGAAGTTTAGTTAAAGCTAAAAGAGTCGACTCCTTGTTCTTCAAGAGTTGACTCATTCGGATAGTGTCTTGGTGAAATCTACCAAAACTCAAGAAGAGTCGACCTTTTTAAGCAGAAGAATCGACACATTTGGACAGAGGGTTAAGGACACTACTGCCAAAGCAAAAAATATTGACCCCTTCAGAAAAAGAATTGACTCCTTAACTGTAACGGCTAGTTTTTCAAACGGCCTATCAGCGCGATCTTGCTTTAAATGTGCCTCCAACCACCACCAACTATTATAATCAATTCAAGGCCATATATACAATATCCCCATAGCATTTATACACAAGAATCCAAGGATTTAACTATAATATAATTGATTGAGAGCTAAAATTCTAGATCTTACCTGAAAAAACATTCTCTTTGCTGAGATTTGGGGCATATACTGAGCTGAACTCATTCATTCACTCTTTGATAGAGTTGACCCTTATATAATCTTCATTTATTTGATTGGGAGAGTTTATATACCTAAGAGTTTGAGTGTTCTTGAGAAAAATACCTGTAAGTTTGAATGAAACTTGGATAAAATCACTTCGAGGTTTGAGAGTTTGGAAAGAACTCTTGTACAAAATGAATAGGGGCACTTGGGCAACTAGCACCTGCTGTGTAAAAGAGTTTTTACATAGTGGAAGGCTTTCAAGGGGATCTTGTGGGTAAAGACGTAGGCCACAAGTTGTTGCTAAATCTCGGTAAATCTGGTGTTCATCTCTTACTTTGTTTTTCTTTAATTGCACTTCATTGTATGCTTGCTTAGTTGATACATCTTTGATTTACTGTTTTATTGATTAAATAGATTTTGATTGCATTTGTGTGTGATTATGTTTTGAAAAACCCAATTCACCCCCCCTCTTGTGTTGCATCTTTGGGCCAACAGATTGATCTTAGAAAGCTGCATGGAAAGCCTATAAGCATTTTGGTCATTCAGCTTCAATTGGGCCCTACGGGCCCGAAAAATGACTAATTGATTGGATTGGGGTTTAAAAAGCCGGTTTGGGCCTTGATAGTGTTGTGACGTTTTACTGGAAGATTAATTTGGACTAGAGATTACCGAGGGAGTAAAAATGAGGTGCTTACACCTATCTATCCAAGAATGAGAACATGAAATACAAAAAGATGGTTTTCACACATGCTCGTTGGTAACTGTAAGCACCCCATTTTTGACCGCTCAGCAGTCTACACTCCGTCCAGACTTGTGTTCAAGTCATTATGGGCATATTCCAATCGAAACCAACTTTCCAAGTCTAATCCCGCCTATCCATCGCTTCGCGGGCCCAAAAGGCGCAAATAGATGCAAAATGACCAAAATGCCCTTAGGGGGCATTGTCCTTTCCTTTCTATTCCCAATCCCATTCTCGAGACAGTTTATTCCTCGAGACGGTTCCACTCCAGGCACGTCTTTTCGAAGACGGTAAGACCCCATTCCAATCCCTCTCTCGAGACAGTTTATTCCTTGAGACGGTTCCAACCCAGGCACGTCTTTTCAAAGACGGTAAAACCCCTTTCCAATCCCTCTCTCGAGATAGTTTATTCCTCGAGACGGTTCCAATCCAGGCACGTCTCCTCGGAGACGATAAGTACCCTTTCCAACCCCTCTCTCGCGACAGTTTATTCCTCGAGACGGTTCCACTCCAGGCACGTCTCCTCGGAGACGATAAGTCCCATTTCCAATCCCTCTCTCGAGACAGTTTATTCCTCGAGACGGTTCCAACCCAAGCACGTCTTTTCAAAGACGGTAAGACCCTTTTCCAATCCCACTCTCGAGACAGTTTATTCCTCAAGACGGTTTCAACCCAAGCACGTCTTTTCGAAGGCAGTAAGTCCCCTTTCCAATCCCTCTCTCGAGACAGTTTATTCCTCGAGACGGTTCCAATCTAGGCACGTCTTTTCGGAGACGGTAAGTCTCCTTTCCAATCCCTCTCTCTCGACAGTTTATTCCTCGAGACGGTTCCAATCTAGGCACGTCTTTTCGGAGACGGTAAGTCCCCTTTCCAATCCCTCTCTCTCGACAGTTTATTCCTCGAGACGGTCCGAGTAGCGAAACTACTCACAAAATCGTTAAAGTAGTGGAAATACTCACAAATAGGTCGATATAGGGAATTGCCAACAAACCCCTGTGTCACGACGACCACCGTCAGAGTGGCGGAAACACTCAAAACCCAGGTCAACACCAGTGTCTATTAGCCCACTTTGGTGAAAAATGACCAAACTGCCCTTTGGACCTTTTCCGAGACTTTTCGATCAAGATGACCATTTTGCCCCTAGGCATCCGAATGCCCCAGGAACCACACCGGCTCTGGGTATCAAACCGGTAACCTTCTGAGACTGCTTTTTATGGTACTCTCAACCCTTCCTTATCTTTCTGGACCATTCCGAGTCAGTTCCGGCCAACCCGTTATAAAATGACCGTTTTGCCCTTGGTGGGCCGGTCTCCTTTTCCGACCACACCGGCTCTGGGTATCAAACCGGTCACCTCCTGAGAATGCTTTTTATAGTGTTCCCAGCCTTTCTTTATCCTTTCGGATCATTCCGAGTCAGTTCCGGCAAACCCGATACAAAATGACTATTTTGCCCCTGGTGGGCCGGTCAGCTTTTCCGACCACACTGGCTCTGGGTATCAAACCAGAAACCTCTAGGAACATTCTGAATAATGTTTTCAGATCCCAAGTCTTCTTCCGAGACAGCCCGAGTCTGTCCCGGCAGTTTCCCGGTCTGATTGACCATTTTGCCCTTAAAGGCCCAGTCAACCTTTTCGACCCATCTTATCATCATTTCTCAAGTCAAATACCTCTAGGACACTATTTTAAGTATTCCTGCTCTTTTCCAGCCTTCTGGGTCATTCCCGGCTCCTTCGAATCATTCCCGGACTTTCCGGAGTCACTCTTAGTGAAGCCAGGCTAAAAATTGCATGGTAGTCACTAGTAGAGGCGCCCAAATCTAGTTAAAGATACGTTGCTTGCCGACCTTAAACATTTCCTAAATGGCTGGCACCACTAGTAGTAGCGCCAAGCCAAAAAATGGCCTGGCGCCACTCTTAGTGGCGCTAGTGTAAAATTTGGCCTGGCGCCACTACAACAAGCGCCAGTGTTGTCCAACCTCTATAAATACAAAGCCTCCTCTAACGTGAAAAGGATCCGCAAACTCAACATAAAAATCATATAATTCGATATACAGAGCTCGAGCACCTCCAAAACCCTAGCTTCCTTAGGTTTTCCAAACCCTAGCCACCATACACTAAACCCTAGCCTCCTATACACTCATACACACCCCCATACACTCATACACCAACCTTCAACCCTCCTTCAAAGACTTGAAGAGTTGCAATCTGAAGTATGAAGATTGAAGGCGGCTCTTGAAGATTGAAGACGAAGATCGAAGACAAGCAAGACTTGCAAAATAAACAAGACATACAGTAGGCTCCCTATTTAAATTTCCGCACTTCCCCCCTCTCTCTTCTCTCTCCTAACCCACTTGAGTTTTCTCTATTTTAATCCCCCATCTCTTTCCCTCCCTTTCTTTGCATGCTTGAAACAAGGGGATTCCTAGTCCATGTGTAGGATTGGGCTATTGGAGAGTCACCGTGTCGGGGGCTTTCTTCTAATCTAACCAGAGACCACGTGGGTCCAGCCCCCTTGATTATGTGGTGAAGCCTTAGCCTTGTATGTTCACGATCCCAAATTGCATTGTGCATATCATGATCTTGCATCTTCCAAAATTCGTTTTCAAACTTGTTTTCAAACTTGTTTTTAAAATTGCATCAAAACCTCTTTTTCAAAAACTTGTTTTCAAAGCCACAATTCTAGGGTGATTCTAGTTTTTCTATGGCTAGGGTTGCTTTAGGAAAGTGTTACATTAAAAGTGACTTTTATGATCTATATTTTCAAATCTTATTGTTTTCCAAAACTGTTTTCCTAAAGTGGTTCTAGCCCTCTTATGGTTAGAATTGCTTTAGGAAAGTAAGATGATTTTACACCTTCTAAAAACTCTCTTTTCAAAAAGTCTTTCTTCCTAAAAATCTCTCTTTCAACATACTTTCCTAAAACTCTTCTTTCCAAAATTGTTTTCAAAAAACTCCCTTCCAAAATCTATTTTTCAAAACCTCCTTTTTCAACTCCTTTCCAAGATGCTCTCTTCAAAGTCCACTTTCCAAAAACGTTCCCTAGGTCTCTTTTCTAGAAAAACTCTCTCCAAAAATCTTTCCAAAAACTCTCTTTCTAAAAACTTCCTTCTAGAAATTCCCCTCTAGGATTTTCCTTCTAAAATCTACGTTTTCAAAAACACACTTTCCAAAACTCCTTCTCTTTAAAATCTCTTTCCAAAAACTCTTTCTTCGAATTCACTTTCCAAAAACTCCTCCCTAGGATTTCCTTCCAAAAACTCGTTTCCAAAAACGTACTTTCCAAAAATCTATTTTCTTAAAGCCCAAGTCAAGCCCTAGAACCCACAATTAGAAAACCCTAATTTTCTTTCCAAAAACATGATTTTCAAACTTTGCCCCAAACCTAGGTTTCCAAAACCTCTTGTTTTCACATTCAAACTATACATGTTTCCAAAACCTCTTTTCTATGTTAGAATTCTACACTTTCAAAACTAGGGTTTTTAGAATTTCCTTTTCCAAATCCTTGCCAAATCGAATCTTCCCTTTAGGATGCCAAATCAAATCTCCCAGTTTAGGAAACGAAATCCAATCCTCCGTTTTTGGAAACAAAATTCAAACTTTCTCTTTTAGAAACCAAATCCAATCTCTTTCTAATCCAAATCTTTCCTAATTCACATCCTTCCTAATCCTCCACTTTCCTAAATCTTAAGTTTCCAAAACTTGAACATAAAAATCTTTCCTAAATTTTAAAACTCAACTTTCAAATCTTTCCTAATTCTACCCTCTTTTCAAATCTTAACTTTTTAAACCTAAGTTTTCAAACTTTTCCTAAATTCAAACATTTCCTAATCTCGAGATTTTCTAAAACTCTAAAACTTTCTAAATCTTAAACTTTCTAAATTTCAAATCTTTCTAATTTCAAATCTTTCTAAACTCTAAACTTTCCTAAAATTTCAAAACTTTCTTAATTTAAAACTTTCTTAAGTTGAAACTTTCATAATTCAAACATTTCTAAACTCAATACTTTCCTTTTTCAAACCTTTCCTAAAACGAAACTTTCCAATTTTCAAAACTCCCTAATTTCAAAACTTTCCTAATTCAAAACTTTCCTAAGTTGAAACTTTCTTAATTCAAAACTTTCCTAAGTTCGAAACTTTCTTAATTCAAAACTTTCTTAAGTTCGAAACTTTCTTAATTTGAAACTTTTCAAAAATGAAACTTTCCTAAATCAGACCTTTCCTAATTCAAACATTTCCTAAAATTCAATCTTTCCAGATCTTCCAAGTCCAACATTCGAGTTAAATCTTTCTAAATCTCAAGTCTTTCCTAAGTATCTTTCCTAAGTCTAGGTTTCCTAAACCTCAATCTTTCCAAAATAAGTCTAAATCTCTCTTCCAAGTTTTATCTTTTCAAATCAAAATTCAATCTTTTCAATTCCAAAATTCCAAATTCCAATTTTCAAATCCTCTATTCAAAGTTCAATCTCTCAATCTTCCAATTCAATTTCCAATTCAATCTCTTTTCCAAATCAACTCTTCTATTTCTAATTGGACTCTTGTCCGAACTACAACTGACCTGATTCCCCTAAAGGGATACGTAGGTAACCTTCATAGGTGCGGTCACAACACTTTTCAAACTTTCAATTCCACCCTCATGGGTGCGGTCACAACATTTTTCAAATCTCAAATTCCAATCTATTTTCAAAATTCCAATTTCAAATTTCTATTTCCAAATTTCTATTTCTAATTTCTCAAACTTTCCAATTTTAAATCTATTTCCAAATCAAATCAAATCAAATCAATTTCTTTCCAAATCTATATTTTCTTATCTTGCATTTGCATCTCATGCATCATGACTTTTAAACATTATTTTTCAAAGTGGATAGGGTTAGTTAATAGTTAGTTGAAGACTCTCATAGGTGAATCTTGGGTAGATTGACATGTAGGTATCGAAAGAGCGGGGTAGGGTGATGGCTTAGTGCATCTTCCCTACACGTAACCAACCTCCGAACCTAGATCACTGATTTCAAAGACCAAAAAGGAGTTATTTTTCAAAAAGGGCTAAATGTTCTTCAAAGGTTGCCAAATAACCTGTTTTCCTTAAAAACCCTCTCTTGAGGAAATATTTCCAAATCGTTTTCCGAAAACCTTAAGTGTAGTCTTCGGATTATGCTTAGTTTTTAGGTGACCTAACTCACCTTAATCAAGTTAAGTGGCGACTCCAAAATTTTTCCAAAAGCCCTTTATTCAAATCAAATTTTCAATTCAAACCTAGTCACACTCATTCTTTTAGGAGGGTGAGTTCTAATGAGAGAGTACATTATTTTTTCTGCTTGTGTGAGTATTCCTCGAGTGCGAAAAATCTGGACGCGATAGTAACCTTCTTCTCTTGCCACATAGCAATGGTAACTACACTCGCACTTGCTGGTAGCCCTTTCCATCAAGGATATGGAACCAATAAGAGAGGGAATCACATGTAGATGGTCAATCTAGTCATTAGAAGCTTCAAGAGGTTTCAACCATAATGTGTGCTAATGAAGAATCATAAAAGCGGATTCAATATTTTAAGAGATCTCATAAGCAATTCACCTTTCAAACATGAATCATGAGTATAATAATGATTATCAAAACTATTAACTCATCAGAAGGCAATCAATGAAGTACACAAGAGTCAATCATAAACATACCAATGCAACAATCAACACATAGTGAATGTTTTAAACTAATGACATGCACGAACAAGTCAAGACAAAAAAAAACTTTTTGAATTTTTAAATGTTTTTTTATTTAAAAAAAACACATACCATTAGAGAAAGATAAAAACATAGAAGACCACTCTAACCAATGACACCAAATAGGAATTACTTAACAAGACACACCCAACCTAAGGGTGTCAAGGAGTTTGGTGAAAAAATCAACAAGTTGGTGTTCAGTGGAAATATGCTCCAAAGAGATAATCTTCTATTCTACCAACTCACGAATGAAGTGATACCGAATATCAATATGCTTAGTAAGAGAATGTTGAACAGGATTTTTAAAAATTCTAATAGCACTCATGTTATCACAAAATATAGTTATGACATTCTGTTTTAAACCATAATTGCTCAACATTTGTTTCATCCAAATAAGTTGAGTACAACAACTACTAGCGGCTATGTACTCGACTTCAACAGTGGATAAGGATATCGCATTTTGCTTCTTACTATTCCAAGCAACAAGATTGTTGCCAACATAGAAACACCCACCAGAGATGCTTTTGCAATCATCAGCAGACCCTACCCAGTCTGTATTAGTGTAACCTGCAATGTCAGAGTTTGTGTTCAAAGTAAACCAAATTCCATACCCAAGAGTCCCATTCACATATTTAATAATTTTTTTAACAGCAAACAAGTGAGACTCTTTAGTACTAGTACTTATAAGAGTTCTAGCATGCTTAACCGATTCCAACTCATATTTCTTGAAAAGGTCTCTAGCATATTTGAATTGAGAAATAAAAATTCCTTTTCTCCATCTTTTTAACTTAGAGACTCAAGAAATAATTTAACTCACCCATTATGCTCATTTCAAATTGACTCTTCATATGATCAAAAAAATTATGAGCAAGAATATCAGAAGTAGATCCAAACACAATATCATCCACATAAATTTGAATAATAAGAATGTATTTAGACTCTCTCCTAATGAACAAGGTCTTATTAGCTCCCCCTCGAGAGAAGCCGGACTCTAACAAAAATGTGGTGAGTCTCTCATACCAAGCTCAGGGAGCTTGTTTCAAACCATACAAGACCTTTTTAAGTTTATACACATGGCCAGTCTCTCATACCAAGCTCGGGTTAGGTTGGTCGGGTTAACAGATTGGATGAATTTTTGAATAGCCCTACTCTTGAGTCCTATAAATTTCAATAATTTTTTGTAGCAATATCAATTATTTCCATTCTAGTTTTGTTAAAGAGTAAACTCTTTTCTTGCCTATTTTTTTACCCACAAGTCACGATGCACGTGGGACCTATATTATTAAATGCAAGTGGGATCCATTAACTTATACTTTGCCATTGTTGTTTCCTATAAAATGTACGACTCTTTAGCACTTAATAATTCTAAGACCTACGTTGTCTTTGGATCAAGAATTTGGTAATGAAAAATAAAAAGAAAAAAGAAACAGAAAAGAAAAAAGTGAGGGAAAAGGAAACAAAAATCTTATTTCATTTTGTTCTCTTTTCCTTCACCTTTTGTTTTATTTTTTTTTCCTTAATAAATCAGAATTTCAAACACAGTGTTAAGATACTACATCATACACATATAAGTAACACCGTTGTTACACTTGTCTAATTTTATCAAAGCGTGGCTAAATTTCAATTTTTTGAATGACCAAATGTGTTTTCGTGATTGAATCCCAATCCCATTTTCGAAAGAAAAAAATGAATCCCATATTAAAGTATTTTCCCTCCCTCAACGTTAATTCTCCCCATTTTTTTAATCAACGGAATCCAAGGCACTTTATCTCCTCTGATAGAAGCTAACCCAGTTGAATCTTGACCAACACGGTTTTTGCGTCCCCACTTTAATTTAATCAGGTCAATTTTCTACGAATGGTTAATCGCATGCTCTAGAGTCTGGCTAGACTCAGACTCAAGTCTACTCTGATCTCTAAAAAGAAAGATTATTCAATGTTGTTACAATTACGCCATTTTGCTACTGCTACTGCTCTCATAACGTAATTGGTCCTCTTGTTAATGGATCTCGAATACACCAATCAAATTTATTTTGTTTATTTTACTCTATTGTGAAAAGAGAAGCAAGAGCAATATAACACTACAACAATACCAAATAATCACCCCGCTGCGGCATATTGATTGGCACATTAAATTCTTGTATGAAAAAGATCCAAATACCCGTCCAGCACGGATTGAGAACCTCTCTGTTACGACTATGGACAACTATAGAATGGAGATCTGAACCCCTTTGGCACCTCTCGGCATCCGGTCAACTGAAGTTATGAAAAGAGGAATATGGACAACTTGGACTATTTTGTCCTTGTGTTCAAGTAGGACGAAATGGTGGTAAAAGTATGAAGTAGCAAGTAGTCAGGTCAAGTTGGTAGAATGGAAAAATAGCACGACTATGGACAGATGGTTTGGACCGTTAGCAGGAATCGAAATCATCTGGTCCTGGAAACGGTCCAAATCATCTATGCACGGTCCAAATCAAATGTAAATAGTTAAGGATGATGATTTAAACAGTTTGAACATGGTAAAATGCTCCTCATTTTCTAATTGAAATGGAGATCTTTATTCCATCAATCGAATAGTCAACACATCACTCGAAATTAAAATAAATTGATCAAATGAAAATTTTTCTTGAAAATAAATGAGTTGTTAGTAATATATAAGGAAATAAATTTTAATGTAAATGATGCAACTTTGATAACACATGTTTTGATTTCATCTAATTCATTAATTGATGAAATAGATATCACCATTCCACCTATAAAATGGAAAGGATCTAAATCCTGTAATGCAAACTTACCACTTATATGGATGTCGCGCGGAAACTTCATTTGAGACTTTGTTATGATGCCTTTTTTTATTTTTTTTTATTTTTCCTTTTTCTAGTTTGTTTTCTTCACTTTCATTACATATATGGCTATATATGGACTCAGCACCAATTGAAATGTGCAGTGTAACACACTCAACCCCCATTAGCATGAAAAATAGAATCATCATTTTCATTCATGCATGGACTATCACTTGTCCAACAAGTTGATCATCTTCAATTGGAAACCCATATCCTTCTACACCGTGTGGCTTGATCTGAAGTCATGGCAGACCCTTTAAGCATATATTTTAGATTCTACACGGCAGCCTATTATTCTTTCTGTAGACTTCTTTCTTCCTCATTTCCTCCACAAGCCTCACCACCCCCTATAAATACAGGCCTTGTATGTACTCCATTTGCACCAGAACTTCGTATTCATGCATTGTTGGCTTTCTACATAACCATAAACCTCAAAGACAGAATAGCAAAAGAGTATCAACTGAGATGGCTAACCACATTTTGCTTCTATGTTTGCTTGCAATCTCTTGTTCAATAGCTATTGCTTATGACCCTAGCCCCTTGCAAGATTTTTGCGTTGCAGATCCTACTAGCTCAGGTTGCGCATGCTAGCCGCTTAACGTGTTTAATGCTTTTCTTTTTTGTGATTATACTTAGATTTCCTCTCTCTTTACTTATTTGTTCTCACTAAAATTTTGTGCATTGTGGCAGTAAAAGTTAATGGATTCACTTGCATGGACCCTAAGCTTGTCCAGGCTGATCATTTCTTCTTTAGTGGCCTTCATGTTGCTGGCAATACATCTAATCGATTTGGCTTCAGCGGTGCACCAGTCACTGTGGCTCAAATTCCTGGATTGAACACACTTGGAGTCTCAATGGGCCGCATTGACTATGCACCTGGGGGTGTTTTCCCTCCCCACATGCATCCTCGTGCCACCGAGATCCTGACAGTGTTGGAAGGCACCCTTGAAGTTGGCTTTGTGACCTCCAATCCAGAAAACCGTCTCATTTCAAAGGTGCTTCAAACGGGTGATGTGTTCGTCTGCCCCGTGGGACTTGTTCACTTCCATAGAAATGTTGGATCTGGAAGAGCTGTTTCAATCTCCGCTTTGAACAGCCAACACCCTGGTCTTATTACTGTTACTGGTGCTGTTTTCGGATCAACCCCATCCGTGCCTGCTGATTTACTCAGTAAAGCATTCCAAATTGATAAGAAAGTAATCGATTACCTTCAAACCATTTTTTAGATGAGTTAAAGAGCCCAATAAGATATTAAGTGTTTGTGTTGTTGCTGCATTGGAGTATCTTTGTATTTTGTGTTTCAATCTTTGTCTTCTATTAGATAGCATGAAGCGTGTTCTCTGTTATTTTTATTTTGCTTCTCTACATGTGTACTCCATTTACCTATTGGAATTTTGTCTTACAACATTTTCATTTACGTGTTCCTGGTTTAGAGGAGATAATAAAGTAAAGCTTATCTAGTATTGGAATTTTGTCTTACAACAAAAATGCTAATTATTGTATGAAAGTTATCACCAACAGAGAACGCCTATGCATTTCTTATCGGTTGCTAGCCAGCTTTGAGACAAAATGATCCATTACTGTCGTTTTTGCATGTCACCGTCCTCCTGATAGAGGTGGATATGCCACTATTCCTAATAAGAACATACTATACGTAATTTGTTTTTTTTACTACTAGACACAAGTGAACGAATCCCATATGAATCTATTAAAGTGGATCTTAAAATCTTGTGTCTAGAAGTGAAAAAAGAAATTGCAACATCCGATTGCATATAGCATTAGCCGATGCTTGCATAGGAACATGGGTGTATTGAATGTCATCCAAGACAAGGTGCGACGTTGGCTTGATCCATGTGAATTCTTGCTAAAATAGTGAAGGAACTAGCTTTTTTTCGGTACAACGGAAGTAAAATAAAGCAAAGAAAAACTACAGGTCTTTCAAAGATATTCCAACCATGTCTGCAATTAGGGCTTGCTTAACTTGGCTTGGGGGGTCCTCCATCAAGATCAAAGACTCCTCCTGGTCGTTTCCCAGGTTTGCTAGGATGTTTGCGCATCCATTCCCTTCCCAATGAGCATGTATGATCTTGTTGTTGCTTCTTTGGAGGAGGAACCTCGAATCCTTTATGATAGCTCTTTGGGAAAGTCCTTGGCTAGATCCCTTCTGAATTGCACAGTGAATCAGATTCTATCTCTACTTCATGGAGCCATTTTTGGAAAATAATTGTAAGGCCTCTATAAATGGCCCAAAGCTCCGCTTCCAAGCTCGTGCTGTCTGGGATTTTTCCAATGAAACCGCATAACCATGTTCCTCTTTCATCTCTGAGAAGTCCTCCAAACCCTGCAAGTCTTGGATCACCCCTTGAACTGCCATCAACATTCAGCTTCAATTTACCTGCCAAAGGAGGGCACCATTTTGTTAGTATGGGTTTTTCTATGTCCATTGGTATCAATGAGTTGGAAGACCTGTAAAATTTCTACAGTGTAGCTCTCTATTTTCTTTAGAGTGGCTTGGATATTGCAGTTCAGATTTTCAAAAACCTTTAAGTTTTTGTCCTTCCATATAGTCCACAAAGTGACTATAAATGAGATATACCAATGTTTATTTTCCCCAAAGACACTAGTGTCTTTACAATTTCCTTCCAGCCACTCTAACAAAGGCCTTCCCACGTCATTGTTTCACCATTGGTTTCCTCTTATACCTAACCAAACCTGTTTAGCCTCAAAACACTTTCTGAATAGATGATCCATGTTTTCTGAGAAGGCTCCACATCTGGGGCATAGATCACTACTATCCAGCCCACGAATAACTCTCATCTATCTAGAGAGAATTTTCCCATGTAAACTGTCTAAATAAAGAACTTTAGTTTTTGGGGCAGCTTAAGTTTCCAAAGCCACCTCCAATTAACACTGCTGCAATTCTCCTCCCTTATGAGATTGAAAGCTGAAGCCGTTGTAACAAACCATCAACACTACCTTTCCAGTGAAGTTGATTACGAAAAGTTACAAAATTAGGAAGATTTATGATAAGAATGCTCTCCTTTTGCCCTTGAGTTAGGAGGTCCTGAATCTCAGAGAGTTCCCAGCCTCCCACCTCAGTAATAATTTCACTAACCTTAGCTTGCATCAAGTGGGCAGGACATTGAGGGGGCATGGTTAGAGTGAATTCACCACACTACCAGTCACTCCACAGATTGATTTTTTAGCCTATTGCCAAGAATCCATTTGGATCCTTTTTTCAATAGCTCTCTGATTGAAGTTGTGCTTCTCCATATGTGAGAAGCTCTGTTGTTGGAGTTCCAAGCCAAAAAATCACTGTTACAAAGATATGTGGCTTTGAAAATCTGTGATCATAACGAGTCTTTGCAAGTGATGATTTTCCATCCAAGTGTGGCAAAGAGAGCAAGATTTTGATCTTTGGCTCCCTTAATCCCAAGACCACCATTCTTTTTGCTTCTGCAAATTTATTCCTAATTAATTAAATGGACTTTTTCCTACCATCAGTATCTCCCTAGAGGAAGTTCATGTTTATCAATGCTATCACAGATGCTTCTAGGAAGTTGAAATATCTGCATTATGTAAGAGGGAATAGCATCAGTGACAGACTGAATTAGAGTGGTTCTACCAGCCATGGAAAGGTTTTTGGCTTTCCACCCAGAGAGTCTTTTTGTGGAGTTTTTCAATAATGCAATTGTAATGTCTTTTACTGACCCTAGAATGCAATAGCGGTGTACCAAGGTACTGCCCAAGATCCCTAGTTAAGGGAATGCTATACTTTAGACTCAGAGCCATAACTTTATTCCTAAGCATATCAGGAGAGATATAGAGTTTGGATTTGGCCAGATTAACCTTTTGACCGGACAAATCACAAAAAACATTTAGGATATCCATCATAGTCTTACAATTTCTCTCATCAGCCTTAGTGAAAAATAACAGATCATCAGCAAAGAAAAGATGGGATATGACAAGGCTATTTGTAGAAGCTTTTATTCTTCTCCAAGTCCTAGAGTTCACTTTATCATTTATCATAGTGGAAAGCTTTTCCATACATCGGACAAACAAGTAGGGTGAGAGGGGGTCTCCCTACCAGGGGAGAATTCAGGAAGGCCTTCACCATTCTAGAGAGTGGGGATCTTAGAAGTTGTCACACAATTCACGATCAAATCAATTCAATTACTGTTCAGATTAAAGAATTCAAGAGTGCTCCTCAAAAATTCCTAGGAGACTCTGTCATAGGCCTTTTCGAGATCAATCTTCAAAATCATGCCACCACTTTTACCTTTTTTATATCCCAAAGTATGTATAATTTCCTGAGTGATAATTATATTGTCACTAGTGGACTTATAGGGATAAAACTACTTTGACTAGTACTGATGATTTCATCCAAATAAGGTCTAATTCTAGAAACCAAAATTTTGGTGAGGATTTTATAGAAAACATTGCAAAGGCTTATGGGCCTAAACTGCGTAATGGTCTCAGGATCCTCCACTTTAGGTATGAGACCAATCAAAGTTCTATTAACCTCTTTAGGAATCTGGCAGCTGAGGAAACAGTTTTTGATAAAGTCACAAATGGCAGGCCCTATAAAATCCTAATATTTATGGTAGAGCCTAGGGCTGGACAAAAATCGGGCAGGGCCAGGTTCGGGCTTGCCCTACCTAATAATATCTTGGACAGTGGCCCAAGCCCGGCCCGGCCCGATAATCGGGCCTTCACTTGATACCCAAGCCCGCCCAAAAAAATAAAATAAAATCCCAAGCCCGCCCATTGGCCCGACCAAAATGAATATTTATTTATTTTTAAACTAAATTAAAATATTTATTTATTTATTTTTAAACTACATAAAATTATTCGGGCCGGGCTGGGCTTTGGAATATAATCCCAAGCCCGGCCCAAAAATAAATCGGGCCTAAAAAATCAGCCTGGCCCAATCCCACAGGCCTAAACTTTAATCCCAATCCATTAAAAAATCGGGCCGGGCCGGGCGGGCCAACGGGCCGATGTCCACCCCTAGTAGAGCCGGTTGAACTCAAGTATGCATTTCCAGGGCCAAAGGAGAATTTTCCAGTAATAATTTCCTCTAAAATTAATAACTCGCAAGAAGTTAAGTTGTTGAAAATTTTGAAAAAGCACAAGGTTGCAATAGGATGGACCATCGCTAACATCAAGAGAATTAGTCCATTGATTTGTTCCCATAAGATTTACTTGGAGGACAATGCTAAACCCTTTAGAGAGATGCAACGTAGGCTGTGTCCTAATATAAAAGAGATTGTACGGGCTGAAGTTCTTAAGCTATTGGATGTAGGGATCATCTACCCTATTTCTGATAGTAAGTGGGTAAGTCCTACTGAAGTATTACCCAAGAAATCTGAAGTTACTATAGTCAAGAATGAAAATAATGAGTTAGTCCCAACTAGAATCACTACTGGTTGGCGTATGTGCATTGACTATAGAAAACTCAATTAAGTTACTAGGAAAGACCATTTCCCTATGCCTTTTTTAGACCAAATCGTAGAAAGGGTTACTGGACATGAATATTATTGTTTCCTAGATGGGTATTCTGGGTATAATCAAATTAAAATTGTAGTTGAAGATCAAGAAAAAATCACTTTTACGTGTCCATTTGGTACCTTTGCTTATCGAAGGATGCCATTTGGATTGTGTAATGCCCCAGCCACATTCAAAAGATGCATGCTTAGTCTTTTTAGTGATATGGTGGAACGTTACCTTAAAATTTTTATGGATGACTTTTCTATTTTTAGTGATTCATTTGATGATTGTTTATCTAACTTGCAGAAAGTCTTGATTAGGTGTGAAGACAAAAATCTTTTGTTAAATTGGAAAAAGTGTTATTTCATGGTCACATAAGGGATTGAAGGGATTATGCTTGGTCACATTGTCTCCTCCAAAGGAATAGAAGTTGACAAGTCAAAAATTGATTTGATAGCCAATTTGCCTACCTTAAAAACCATTAAGGATGTTCGATCATTCCTTGGACATGCTGGATTTTATGGGAGGTTTATTAAAGGCTTTAGTGCTATATATAGACCATTGTGTAACCTCCTATCAAAGGATAATCCTTTTGAATAGACAAAGTCTTGCCAAGAGGCTTTTGAAAAGCTAAAAGGTATGCTTACTTCTGCCCTTATTATGCAGCCACCTGATTGGATTTTACCCTTTGAAATCATGTGTTATGCAAATGATTATGCAATTGGGTTTATTTTAGGGGAACGTAAAGACAAGAAGCCCCATGTTATTTACTATGCAAGTACGACCTTGAATAATGTGCAAATGAATTATTCAACAACTGAAAAGGAACTACTTGCAGTAGTATTTGCTTTGGATAAGTTTCGGGCTTATTTGGTAGGATCACCGGTTATTGTTTTCACTGACCATGTAGCTCTCAAATATCTTCTTGCCAAGAAAGATGCAAAGCCTAGATTGCTTCATTGGATTCTCTTAATTCAAGAATTTAATCTTTCCATCAAGGAGAAGAAAGGAGTGGAAAAAGTAGTGGCTAATCACTTGTCCAGGCTAACATTTGATGTGTCCAAGGAGATGATCAAGGACACTTTCCCAGATGAACAACTCTTTCTAATTTCTAATTTGCCTTGGTTCACTGATACTGTTAATTTTCTTATCACAGGTAAACTTCCCTCTCATTGGACCTCACAAGACAAGAAGAAATTTTCCGTTGAGGTAAGAAATTTCCTTTTGGATGATCCCTATCTTTTTAAGTATTGCCCAGACCAAATAATACGAAGATGTGTACCCAATAATAAAATCAATAGCATAATTTCCTTTTGTCTTTCGGAAGCATGTGGTGGTCATTTTTCTTCAAAGAAAACTGCCGTAAAAATTTTACAATGTGGATTTTACTGGCCTACTCTTTTCCAAGACACACATGATTTTTGTAAAGGATGCAAGCGTTGTCAAAAGTTAAGAGGAATAACTCATCAAATATTATGCTTTTGAACCCTATTTTGATTATTGAGAATTTTTATTGTTGGGGCATCGATTTCATAGGTCCATTCCCCTCTTCTTTTGGAAATATTTATATTTTGGTGGCTGACGATTATGTTTCCAAATGGATAAAGGTTATTCCTTACAAGAATAATGATCTTAAGACCTTTTTGAAGTTTTTAAAAGAAAATATTTTGTCACCTCGAGCCATTATCAGTGATGGGGGCTTGCATTTTTGTAATAGACCTTTCGAGATTTTAATGAAGAAATATGGAATTACACATAAAGTGTCAACCCTGTATCACACACAAACAAGTGGACAAGCTGAACTTGCTAATCGGGAACTCAGGTAGATTTTAGAGAACATAGTTAACCCAAATTGCAAATATTGGTCTTTACGATTAACTGATGCACTTTGGGCCTATCATACAGCTTATAAAACCCCGATTGATATGTCTCCTTATAGACTTGTCTATGGGCAAACTTGTCACTTGCTCATGGAATTGGAACATAAAGCTTATTGGGTTATAAATATGCTCAACTTTAACTTGGACAAGGCTAGTTCACTGCGCAAACTCCAACTTAATGAGTTGGAAGAAATTCGAAATGAGGCTTATGAGAATTCTCGAATTTACAAAGACCAAATGAAAGTATTTCATAACAAACACATTCTTAGAAAATCTTTTGAACATTCACGAAAAGTTTTGTTGTATAATTTGAGATTACACCTATTTCTTGGAAAGCTTCAATCCAGGTGGACCGGTCCCTTCATTGTAAAAAATGCTTACTCTTAAAAGGCTATGGAAATTGAGAATCCCAAAACTGGGAATGTTTTTAAGATTAATGGAAAACGTCTTAAACCATTCTTGGAGAGTTATATTTCAAAAGTAGAGTCCATTCCTGTGGACGATCCTGTCTATCGGGATTGAATGTTAAATTTTGTTGTCAATTCATTGGTTTTTTTTTTTCATTTTTTTTCTTTCTTTATTTTTGTGTTCTAACAAGTTGCAACTAATAGCTTTGAAAATTCTTCATCATTTTAGGTAACCTCTATCCCACTCTTTCAACTTATAAA
Organism: Euryodendron excelsum; assembly: GCA_033060915.1. NCBI lineage: Eukaryota > Viridiplantae > Streptophyta > Magnoliopsida > Ericales > Pentaphylacaceae > Euryodendron > Euryodendron excelsum. Next base: position 12,401,434 of record CM065398.1, on the reverse strand, counting down.
TCATTATTGTCTTCTCATGATCTTTGTATTTCTCTTTTTTAACATTGAGGACAATCTTCATTGTAAGTTGGGGGGTAAATGGTATTTTCTTAACTGTTTTTTGCAAATTAGTTAGTGTTGAACCATTTTTTTTTTTCATAAATTCCTTTGCAATGATGAGAATTGAATTTTCTGACATCCAATGCTTTCAATTATGAAATATATGTTATGTAACTTTGACAGTTTAGCATACTAATAAATTTGTAAGCTTTAGTTTGTTACACTATCCTTCTTCTAATGGTTTTTCATGAATTCAAGCTTAAAAAAATATTGCACTTCACAATAGCCAAATGGATGTAGACTCAGTTGAAAAAGTGGGTATAATTTGAAGATCTAGAAGAAAATTAGTGGAGACTTATAACCCATGTGAGATTAGAGCCATTCAACTTTGGAGGGTTGTTGCAAATGAATTCAAAATTTTCTTTTCTTCAGTTGATTATTTGTTTGTTAGTCTTATTATTCTTTCATCTTGGTCAATGTCTAAGAAGATTACACATGGTTACTACACTTGAAATTCCTTGTGTTTATGGAAGCTGGAGAACTTATGTGAACCCCAAGAGATGGTTGTGGGTCCTCTTTGAATCATTTGAGCCTTGCAATTATAATCTTTCTTTATTAGCCAACTATCTTCGTCTTATTCCAATTAGGAATGTAAGTCGTCATCACTTATTTCATTATCCTAAGTAAGACATGGCTAATTTCATATGTTAGTCAACAACTCTTTGAAAGGTTCAATCCTATTTATGGATGAAGAAATGTTCTATCAAAAAAAAAAAAACAAAGAGGGAAGAGCCCAAGTTGACAAAATCATGCCTTTTGCATTACTTGTTTATCTAAACTATTCTTGAACATTTTGCTATATCTCTTTGCTTCTCTTGTTTTAACCTTTGTTCCAAGCCTAAAGTTATGTTCTATTAAAGTTGTACTTTGATCTTAAGCGGAGTATGATTCAAATGTGAAAATAAATGAGAAGGATTAATAATGTGTTTTCTTAAACTTCTTGGTATTAACATCCTTTCATGAGACTAGATATATATAAATTTTTTCCCAAGTGTGTTTTTCATATCATATATGTGAGATATTTTGCTTTTGATATATATTACTCAACTCACATATTATTAAGAGATTTACACCTGTTTCAGAGTGATTTATTATTTTGAGCGTAATCCAGGAAAGATTTGAGTCAAAGCATGTTTTAGAAGGATATTTAAATTGTATTATACTTTGAGATTGAATTTATGTTCAAATTCGCTATACATGCACACGCTCTGAGTTTATAATACTACTGAAATATTCCTAGAAAGTGAGATAGTGTTTCAAACTTTAGTTGATTTTTATTTTTATGCTCAAGTGATAAAGTTTATTGACGGTGTTTTCTTAATTTTCTGCATTTGAATGAATGAAATTCTCTAAGATAAACAAAGTAGTTATTTGATGTTTGTGAGTAGTATCACTAAAAACCCTCACAAGACTATAACTCGTCTACTAGAGGTAACGAAGGGATTTAAAGGCTTATTGCATACGCTAAATACAATCGTGTGTACCTGCGAAAGTGGTTTTTAGTTTTAGAATTGACCCACTTTGATTGCTAGAGACTAGCAATATGCTAGTTGGGGGGTGTGATAATAACTCAATATTGTAGTTTTATAGTGGTTTTAATAAGCATGATCACATCTCTTTAATAATTATTTTTTGTTTTTATAGATAAATATGTGATTTTACTTTTTACCATTGGATGGTAAATGTTTTCATATTTAAATTATTGTATTCATATGTTTAATTGTATTTTCTTTTATAGGAAATACAATACAATAAGTGAAAAAGATCAAGATTTGCTGCAAATTTAATGAGTAATATTCATATGCAAACAAAAGAAAATTCCAAGATAAGAAGAGTAAAAAATGGGCAGATGGGATTTGAGACAGTTTCAATATATTAACTGTAACTTTTGACTCACAAATTTGATTGACCTTATTTTTGTGGCATTGGAAAAGAGACTTCTAGCTATGCAATTATATATCTAACATAGACTTCGTGAATCTACTATTTTCGTGGTCAAAATTGGGCTGAAAGTCAGCTTTGGTGCAAACTCCCGAATTTTTCACGTCTATTTTCGAACTTTGTGGCTATTGTCTTCTTCTTTGAACTTCTTTGTATCCTTGGCTATAAATAGGAGTGAGATGCATAAGTAAAACACATCTCCTTCTATCTTTCTTCACCTATTCTCTCTCTTTTGCTTAAGTTTTATTTAGTTATAGTTGTAATGGTTTGCTAAGCTCCTACCTAATGCTAGGAGTAAAACTTTTAATGAAATTGTAGTACTTGTTCTTTGATCCATGAAATGTTTTTCAAAACAAAGTCTTTTTAATTGATTGCTCATGTGTTTTAAAAAAGTTTTTATTTTGTAAAACCCCTTAATTCATTGTTAACTATAGGTATAATGAATACTTGAAATTCCTTGCGAAGCAAATAACTAGTTTTGCAAAGTTTTGATCAATCAATTATAAGACTAATCTTATGATACTAATTTTCTATAGAATCACCATTTCATCTTCCAATTGAAATCACTTTTTAGTTGGTTTTCAATTAAGTTATAAAAAAAGAAAAGACCAAGAATAAACATTGCAAGCTTGTTGGAAGTGTAACTCTTATGCCTTAGTAATCTCATCATTATCTCTTAACCCCATATTTTCTACTTGTGTTATCTGTTCAACCAATCCCTGTAGTTAGACACTCGAATTCTCGAGTTTCTATTACTTTGTGACACCTGTAGTTGGGTTTGCAATCTTTTTGTCGCATCAGTAGAATAAAGCCTGAAAACCATCCTTCCCTATGCTTTAAAAGGCTTTATGTTTTTTACACTATTCCAGATCTCAAGATCTGTGATAGGCCTAGATAGGTCCATATTAACTTCAGAACTAAAGCCATTATGGTTTAAATTTCTCTAAACATCACCCCTACTCGGTTCTTCAAGTTGGAAAAGTCTCAGGAAATAGTTAGGCATATTACTTTTAAGACTTTCAGAGTCAGTAATCTAGTTCCCATCATCGTATTTCAGATTTTCAATCCTGTTTTTACTTCTTCAACAAAGGACCGGCAGACAAGAAAAATTAGTGTTTCTACCTCCCTGAGAAATCCAGTTTGTTCTGGATTTTTGGAACCAGAGGATCTACTCCTGGTAAAGGATCTGATTATATTGGCTAACAAGGTCTTTTACAAGACACTGGAGATTATGGGAGAATTTAATAGATTGAGACTTTTGTATACCTTCTATTCTTGCAAGAATCCACCTCTTATTTCTAAAGACATTACCAAAGACATTCTTGTTCCAAATTTTAATATCAGAAGCTAGGGATGTAAAGGTATGATGAAGAGATTAGAACTCCTTGCACCAACTCTTCTTAACCACATCTTTGAAATTAGGGTGTCATCCATATGGCTTCAAATATAAAAGGTCTATTAATCAGAGGGGGGGAGGACAAACCTTCCGTGTACACCACCATTAGGGAGTAGTCAGAGTAACTTTGCGCTAAGTTACACACAGCACCTTCCGAGAATAGGATTCACCATTCATCATTGTAGGCTGCTCATTCTAGTCTTTCCATGGTGTCAGCAAGTCCTTTTCTATTATTGACCCATGTCAACTTAGGTCCAGAGCATCCAATGTCCATGAGATTACATTTATTGATTCTGTCCATAAAAGTCTTGCTGCGGGACTGACTTTCGGTCCCGAAGAAGCTTCGATGTTCATCTGCTGAAGCGAAATCATTGAAATCTCCTACTAACATCCAAGGAGCTTGGTTGGTACTGGAGACCTCCTCTAGATCTTCCCATATCCCATCACGAACTCTGGGAATGTAGCTAGTATAAACCACAGAAAGGAGCCATTCCGAGTAGTCTTCACGGTGTATCATGGCATATATAACTTGGGGCTTCGCTTCTGGCATGCGAACACCCACTTGGGAGGGATCCCAAAGCAACTAAATGCCACCCACTCTTTTGACTGGATCCACTGTAGACGAGGCAGTTAACCCTAGATTATTAAAGAATTGATCTATCGAGCTGAAAGGCACTTTAGTTTCCATCAGAATGAGTACATCAGGCTTGTGATCTTTGACTAGCTCTCTCAAATTTCTTCTAAATATGTTGTTACCGGCGCCCTGGCAAATTCCATATTAGCAGCTTCATAAGTAACAATTTAACAAAAGATGGGAAGGGTCTGACTCGGAATGCAAAGTATGTCACATACTCTTCTGTGATTCTCTAGAGACAAACGTTTGGAGACTAGTTGAAAAACATGCCTTTGTTGGCATAGATAGTTCATCCAGAGGGGTTCTATCACCATGCAGCTATTAGGTAGTGAAGAGCTTCGCTCTAGGGTCGAGTGATATCATCAACCGATTGTGTTTGATTTCGCGTAGCTAAGCTTTCAATGCTTCCATTGTAGGGATCTGAAGGTTCAGGTAGGTTAGTAAAGGGAGGGTTCAAAGTGCAAGAATCACGTTGCTTCGCCCTGAGTTGAGGAGGGTAATGGCTAGTGGATGGATTCTGGTGTTGGACGTTTAACGGTTGGGGTGAGTTAAGAGATGAAGGGAGAGGGTATGGGTCCAGGACAAGATGATGGAAAGGGGGAAATGAACCTTTTTCCTCCTGAGTGCTCAAATCCATCTTTTCTATATAGCTATAGCTTTTCGTGGGGAGGATCCTAGCCCTTGGATTTAAATATACGTTCATATCATTGTCGTTTCGTATGTCAATCCATGATGGTTATCGCCGACCGCTTTAGGGATATTTTCCACTTTCTTCTCACAGGACAGAGGCTGGGTTTGTTTTACATGGGTTTTCTTTTCAGATACATGACTCAATCTCAATGGGTCTAACCTCTGCCCCTTACACCCTCTTTCTTGGGCTTGGTCTTTGTTATTTTCTGAGGGACCTGTAAACCTGTTGGGCCTCACATTCATGGTCCTATTCTCTGTGGGTCTTTTACTTGGGCTTGGTTTCCTTTTTCTTTTGGTGATCATCAACAATGGTCCATAATTGTTTTCATCTAACTGCTCCATGATCTCATCTTGGCTCGAGTTACCATTAGTGGGGTCCTCCATGTGGCCAGTAGGGCCTTCACTAGAAACGGCTATATTAGGCATCTTCTCCGGCGCCGATTTGTGCTTTTTGAAAGGACAAAGCTCTTTCCTATGGTTCACGTGACCGCAATCAAAACAAAACATGTATATCGATTTGAATTCAATGGCATAATCCTTCCCACCCAGATAAAAAGCAGGGCAAAGGGATTAGCTCAGATTTACTTCTACACAGACTCTAGCGACCTTTCCCCTTGTAGTTAGGGCAATGTTCATAACGATTTTTAGCGGTTTCCCAATCGGCTTTGCTATTGCATAGAGGACTTTCTCCTTGTAGTATTCAATTGGAAGCCCTAGAAACCTTACCCAAAGTACGGTTGATGTTTCCATTGCTTCCGTTGCCTTGAAATTTGGTTCCCCCTTTCCTCATGGTAAGATAGTGATCCATGATCACCCAAGGTCCAGCAGAGCAGACTTTATCACATTCCTCAGGATTTTCAAAACGGAGAAGGAAGTAGTTTTCCCCAAGATCAATCACATTCAAAACACTCTGTATTCCCCATAGGTTCTTCACTCTGGTACATAACATTCTGTACCCTATTGTTTTCCCCAAAAGCTTGGCAAATGAAGCATTCTCCCGAGGCCTTCTGATTTTCTGCAAAAGCTTGTCTGGAAGAATTACTTTCGGGACTCCTCTCTCATTCAAGGAAAAGTTGATTCCTCCCTCCTCTTAGGTTTCTATCTCCATTCTTCGGTTCCTCCTCGTCAGATAGTAGTATTCCATCATCTTCTTTGAATAGCCAATCATTTTTATTGGTTGCCAGAGCTTCCTTGAAGGATTTAGTCTTCGCAATTTGTTCCCCTTCAGCAGTAGGGGCTTCAACCACAAGCTCTTGCACAATGGTCGTTGGTAACCAGAGGTTTCCATATTCATTCCTAAACTAGCCTCAACCTCGTTGCTTTAAACTTTCTTTCTACTTTTATCAGATGATCTTCTTCTTCCGAAGAGATGTCGTTGTATAGATTCTCAGATAACTCGATGTCCATATCAATTTTTTTGTATAGCCGACTTTTTTTCTCCCCCGCAGTTCTCGCCCGTCGCTTTAAAAGCTTCCTTTCTTTGTGTGCGCTGCACAAACACATTAATGCTAAGATAATACACTCAGTATTCCATTGCCATCAAATGTGTTGCATATCTTAGAGAAAAGAAGGTCACATGAAGGAACTAGCACCCCCTGCACTTAACATACTAGTAGTAACTTTACTTGTGCTACGCACGAGATTTGTATAACTTAAACTGTGTAATTAATTAAAATTCGTATAATTTCTTTATTTTCTACAAAATATGTTGAGAACTTAATTATGCATTGTACAACTTTTTATCAATAGAAGGGTGAATAATTTAATATTTGTATAGTCAAGTTATTGTATCCATATTATAATGTAATGTAGAGAAGTTACACCATTGTATAGTTCGTTTCATTTTATAAATCTAATAATTAAAACCCTAGCCCAAGGCCCTACCATATGCATGCAATCATAATTTAACCATGACATAATCCAAACATGATACGAAAAATAAATAAATAAAAACAATAGAGTTCAAGAACATCGTAGTAGGGACCTTTGTGATACACCGTTGATGATGCCGCCCTAATATTATTGTCCACTAATCAATCTTCCTTGTTATGAATGAATTCATGCTAATGTAACTGATATACATATATATATATATATATATATATAGATATATATGTATCCTACTCGAGAAGTTTAAAAAAAAAAAAAAAAAAACTGTAAGTGAATACTTATCTACCCTCAGCCCATACTTAGATTAGGAAAAAAAAAAAAAAGAAAAAAAAACCCAATGAGCACAGTTTATGTGTCATATTAGTTACACTATACTTGGTGCATTATGAAATTGTTATGATAAGGGGAGTTATCTTAACACTATATGTAATGGATAATTTTTTATTGGGAAGGTACTACCAACGACTAATAGTAAGATTTAAATAGTATAATGTGGGATTCACCAAATACATTGAGGTAAAGATCAAAACCAAAATAGTACATTAAAAACATAGGTGCTATATTTTTTAAAATTTGGGAATTGTGTAGGTAATTAAAATCCGCCAGGGTCAAGGTAGCATGTATGGAGAGATCCACTTGGACCTCTGTAGAACGAGCGTAGTGAATTGGTATATATATCAACCCAATATATTACATGAACATTTATTGGGGTTGATACATTGTAAATATTGTTGTTTGAACTGTGAATTACACCTTCACTGTTTGAATGTCCTACTGGCCAATATATACCGTGGATAGCATGTATTCATGGGAATTTGTACACGTAAATATTTTGAACCTTCTAATATTTAATTAACAGTCAGGATTGAGAAATTATTCGGCTCTCTTATTGGTGCATCATATCACTCCTCTTATTATGCACTGCACCGTGGGAGAATAATTTTTGCTTATTATGAGTAGACACATACCCTCACAAATCAAACTTTTTAAAAATATGTCTTGTCTACTTCTGCATACCAAGGATTGACATGGTGCTCTTGAAAAACCTAACAATTTTTAGTGATCATGAATAGACACAGACCGTGACATATGAGACCTTATCTTACTTAGCATCTTATTTATCTTAAATGCATAAGTTGTAATGCATGCTTACCCTAGTCAAGAAGCTAATTTGGCATGTTTTAATGGGAGTGTGTCATATGAGCAATACTTTATTTTTTAAGCACAATTAATTAGTTTAATCCTTAATTAATTAGCTTAATTAATCTCCATGCTTAACTTAATATTAATGATAATTAATTATCATAAGTGTGTTTAAGTATGTTAGTGAACTAGATTAGTGGTAAGTGGTGAAGCAAGGAGGTGTTAGGTGTCTTTGTGTGTGAAAGCCACAAAGATGTGTACTTCACCATAATTGAGGTGTGTGTTTCATTTGCTAGCATGTGTGTGTGTGTGACATATGTGAGTTAGATACAAGGTTATATCTATTGTTGGTATCAAATCGAAGGAAGAGAGAGTAGAGAGATGCTTGTGTAGTACTTTGTATTTGACAAGAAAGAAAGTGAGAGAAAAGAGAGAAAAATGAAAGAAAATAAGAGAAGAAGAGGAAATTGAAGAGGGGAAGTTGTGTGTTCTTCATTTGAGGGGAGGAATCTCAAGTTTATGCTTGTTTTCATGTGTTTAATTAGTTATTGTATTTAGAAAGACTTCTCATGTCTTAGAATGGTGGAATTGAATCCAAGAAGTTAAAATTCAAGGGGAGACCTAGAATCTTGCATGGCGTTCATATTTTTGGTGTTTGAAGTCTTGTTTGACACTTTGGAACTTCATTCTAGGCTTTAAAAGACTTAGAAGTACATTGGAGTAGTAAAAGAAGCTCGAAACCCTATTCTTAAACTTTTTATCTCAGACCAATAGAGAGGAGGGGCGCTAGGGCGCGCTAGCAGGGCCCCAGTAACGCGCCCACTGGTGTAGTCCTTTGGCTGGTTTAGGCTAGTTTTCCCTTTGTGTTGCGTTTTACCTTCATATGTCATGTCGAATGGAACACCTATGTATAAGTACTAATATTTTCTCATTGAGTCTCTAATATGTCATTTGAGGTATCATATCTTATCTTGATGAGTTATAAGCTATGTATTTGCATAAGTTGTGACTATTTACATATGATGTTGCTATGGTGTGTCATAGGTGCAGAAGCAACCAAAGACACTCCAGTTCAACCTAAAAAATGATTCTACTTTGCTTACATAGCGCGACGAGCTAGGGGTTTAAGATATTCTTACTTTTATTGAATTGAATGTTTTATTATATCAATGTTGATATTGTTGTGGATTATGAAGTGGTATTGCATACAACATATATTATATGCATAACTTGCATTGCACGAGTGCAGGTTAAGTCGATGTGGAACTAATCTAAAAAATGTTGATGTGGGACATTCTTAGATCGCTTATCTTATCAATCTTGGCCTTGTTATTAAAGAAGTGTGCATATATGGTGACATCAAACATTGCATCTCAAGAGGCATTGCATTTCATAAGGCATTCATCATTGATGATGGTGACAAGTGTATGATTAATTATTATCGAAAGGTGGATTATCTATTATTGATTGATTCGGTGTTTATCTAGCATTCATTTTTTATGAGTTTGATTATTTTAGTGACCACGTTGATAATAGCTCACATCCACACATGTTGTTTTGCACGTATGATTGATGAGGTCTAATCCACTGCTTCTGGTGTCAAGTTGATAAGCTTCGAAGAGCTCTTCTAGTCGAGCCATAGTCTTGTATATGTTGTACACTTTGAAAAAGAGTCTTTTCGAGCCATTTACATTATGGCATTGTAATTATTTATGAGTTTGGTTTATGATCTTCTTATGCATGTATGGTGTTTGTGAAATGGTTTTATATATAATGATGTTGTTTATTTCGTACATGATTTTTATCTTTAAGATTATTGTGAGGTATCGTTCATAAGTAGGTAACATGTGCGATCACACTCACCCTAAGATGGCATAAATAACGCCTAATTGGGAGTGGGCGTGACATAACAAGTCAAACTTTTCAAAAATAAGCCATGTCCATTTCGGCAGTACCACCTAACCATGCTTTTCTTCTCATAATATTTGCGAGGTCATTCTTATCAGTAGTGCTAGACAATCCCACCTAATCATAGAACTCATACATTGGTCCTGTAATACAATGAAGCAAAGTCATAAGGTACTTAAGGGCAACTAGCAATCATAGATACATATAGTCACAATGTCTCATTAAAAGAAAGATGCAAGATTTTATTTATGTTTGCATCCCATATGAACCGAAGGGGAAATTAAGTGGCTCATCTACGAGATACAATGGCCTTAAAGATGACTTATATATGTGAGTGAAGTCCCACATCGCTTGGATACAAAGGCATGTACCTCCATATGTATCATTGGGCAACCCTCACCTTATAAACCCATTTTTAAGGTTGAGTTAGGCCCATGGTGCAAAACCCTAACTTGCTTAATGTCATGCTTAGCTTAATTGTATACATTCTAGTGTATGACTACACTAACTGAGGAGCTTGATTAGCATGTTTTAATGAGAGCATGCAATGGGAGAATTATCATATTTTTTAGCATGATTAGTGAAATTAATCCATGATTAATTAGCTTGATTAATCTCTATGCTTAACTTATGTTAATGATGATTAATTATCATAAGTGAGATTAATTATGTTAATCATGTGAATTAGTGAAGCAAGGAGGTATAGGTGTGTGCCACCTAGGTGTGTGCTTCACCTAAGTGAGGTATGTGCATAAGGTGTGTGTGTGTGTGTGTGTGTGTGTGTGTGGTGTGTGTGCTTGTTACTAGTATTGTGTGTATATGACATATGTGGCTATAGATACAAGTTGTATCTATAGTTAACTTCTAGCCACGAGGAGAGAAAGAAGAGAGGATCTTGTTAGTATTTTATGTGTTTGGCAAAAGAGAAAGGGAGAGAAAAGAAAAGAGAAAGAGGGAAAGGAAGAAAAGACGGACGGAAGTTAAGGGAAAGCTTGTGATTTCATTGTTTGAGGTGAGGAATTTCATGTTTGTGTTTGTTTCATTACATATTTGTTGATTCTTGCATGCTAGCATACTATTTCATGCCATGGAGGTGAGAATTGAGATGAGGTATGGGGAAGTGTTTAGGATTTCCAAGGAGAAAGCCTTGAATCCTCATGTTATGTATGTTTTTGGTGTTTAAGAACTTGTTTATGACTTTAGAACTTCATTCTAGACTTAAGAGGACTTAGAATTGTATAGGAGATGGAAATGGGGCTTAAAACCATGTTTAGAAGTTTAGTTTCGGATCAAGGAGGGAGAGGGGCGCACTACCACTCCTGGAGGGCTCCTAGTGGCGTAGTGGGCTGCCAGGAGGATGCTAGGAGGGCTCCAAGGCACGCCACTACCCGGCCACAACTACGACACACTTTGGTAAAATGGTCATATCTCACTCTAGAAAACTTAAAATGGCGCACCGTTTGAAGCGTTAAAAAGTAAACTCATAGATTTATCTATTAAAATAAAGTTTATACTTTAAATCTTTGTAAATTATGAGATATTGTAGTTTAAAGTTGACCTTATATTGCATTGGGGAAGAATTTAACATATTTCATTGAGTTCTAATGCATCATTGATGTTCTAAATCACATGTTTAAGAAGTGTAAGCCATCAACATGTATTGGCTATGAATTATTACAATTATTTCATTAAGTTTAATGTGATCATGTGTGATAGGTTCGAAAGCGGCTCAGAACACTCCAGTTCAACCTAAGGAGTGATTCAATCATAGTTATAAAGCGTAATAGGTGGGGATATAAGATAGTCTTATTTGTATTGAATTGGATATCTTGTTGTCTGTGTTGATGGTGGTGGTTTATATGGTGGCATTATGTGGCTTATCTATATTGAAATTGTTGTTTATATTGATATTGTTTCCTGTGTTAGTGTTAGTGTTGATGTTTCATGGCTTATATAGTGGCATTAGGATATTGTTATTGATTGTGGGATTACGAGGTGATATTGCATACAACATACATTATATGTATGTCTTGTGTTATGCGGGAGAAGGTTCAGTCACATGGGACCAACCTAAGATTTAGTCACGGTGGACTAACCTAATAAGGTGTCATGGTGGACATTATTTAATAACAAGCTATCGATATATTGTGTCAATGTTATCTAAATCACATGCTCATTTGTGGTGTATCATACGTTGAATTACATAAGATATTACATTTTATGAGGCATTCCTCATTGGTGTTGGTGACAGGTGTGTCTACCATTCATTTCTCATTGGTGATGATGATAGGCATGTAGTTATATCATTTATGATAGTGATTATATATCATTAGTGATGATTTATCTATTAGTGGATTATTCATTAATTGTTCATCGTTCATTCTTTATGAGTTTGATTATCTTTGTGAGTACATTGATATATAGCTCACACCTACACAGTTTGTTTTGGTAGGTAAGATTGAGATGGAGTATCAGTTCACTGTAGTTATCATTATAACCGTAGTGGCTTTTTTCCTTGTGATTGATGTCAAGTTGGAGAGCTTCGAGGAACTCTTGTTGATGTGTCAGTGGTCCTTAACTATGTTGTATATGAGATGATAGTATTTGGAGTTTATTTATTGTTGGTTTGTAATTATTATAGATTTAATTTCATAGTCTTCTTATAGTGTATGATAGATTTTGAGATGAGTTTATAAATATGATAATGTTGTTGCTTCCTATAAGATTTCTATCTTTGGGATTGTTGTGTGATTTCGCTTCCAGGTTGGTGACCTGTGTGACCACGTTTATCCTAAGATGGCGTTAATGATTCCTTATTAGAAGTGGGTGTGGCACATGGGTTCTTCAACATGGTATCATAGCTAGGTTTTGAACGGCCTTTATCTCTTAGGACCACTCAGCTCAAGCTCTTGCCTCATATCTCCACTCTTCGTGTATGGGAGGGTATGAGTGAAGTCCCATTTCCCCTCTTAGAACCACTCAGTTCACTCTTTTGCCTCACATCTCCATGCTTCACATGAGGAAGGATGTGAGTGAAGTCTCATATCGTCTGGATACAAAGGCATGTACCTCTATATATACCATTGGGAAACCCTCAGCTTGTAAGCTGATTTTCAGAGTTGAGTTAGGCCCATAGATTCTTTAACAATCTGACAGCTTGGATGAAGGAGGTTCCTTTATGTATTGATTTAGCTGTTACTTCTGAGATTGTGCACTCTGTTTGATATTTCCTTGTCTTGCAATTTTTCATAAAAATAAAAAGAAGCAAAACACTCATTATGTTGAAAGATTATTCAGTGCTCCAAGATTAGAAGACAATACCCATGACTTGCTCCATTAAATGCAATATCTATGAGCCTTGCCACTGTGTTGGTTTTCGACTCCACCACCACAAGAAGAACCATAGGTCTGTGTCAATGAGGCAAAGTGATTTCACTCTAAAAGTGTAATCTTAGTCTGCTAATTAGTTGTTTGTTAGCCCCAATATGTTTATTAGAATAGGTTTTTAGCAATAAATTGCTCTAATCTGTCTTTCTCTGTGTATTGTAGGTTCTTCGAGCTAAAATGGCAAAAATGGGCTAAAAGTGCAGGAGGACCGTTCGAACCGTTCAAACGTACCTTTCGAACGGTGATTTCACCATTCAGACTAACCGTTTGGACGGTGATTTCACTATTCGAATGCACTTTAGACGGAGTGGGACACCGTTCAGACGCTATGTCACACGAAGGACTTCCAGAGTCAAGTTTTTGCATCCGAAGCTGTTCCAAAGTCATGTTTTTGTGTCCAAAGACTGTTCAAACAGTCAGGCTAACCGTTCGAATGCACCGTTTAAATGCAGATCGGACGTGCGTCGAAAGCACTTCAGACAGATGGCACAGTTTCGGCCTAAAACCTAGCAGCAGCCAAAAAAGAGGGATAGAATTTTCTGGGCAAATTTTGCGATGGAAAATAGGAGAAATTTGAGAAGAATGTTAGTTTTTAGTTGTATTTGGTTTGGATTTTGTAGTTTGGATTTTGAGAAGAATGTTTGGGATAAAATATTGCTAAATTCTTATCTTATTCCTTGTAATCTTCCTCATAATTTCTTTGTAATCTAAACAAGAGTTTTGTTCAATAAATTCTAGATTTATAATTTTAGATGGTAGTTGTTCATTTTGGCAAGCTTTCTTCCATGGATTTCTCTAGCCAAGTCTATTGTTTGGGTGCAAATGTGAGGATCCTCCAAGGAAAGCACGAGAAGTGAAAGAGAAATTTCTAAATCTCATTGAATATTTATATTGTGTTTATTCTTTATTTTTTGATTGATTGTTGTAGAATACTTAGATCTATAGCCATGGTTTAGTAACTTATGATTTATTTCTAAAAATCTCTCAAAGGTGATTAAATCTAATTTTAAATTAATTATAGAACCTTAAATTTTCAAAGCTAAATCTTCTAAATTAAGGATCCTTTGGAAGATTCTTAATTTGAGTTAACCCAAACTTTCCCTTCCAAATCCCATGCTAAAATTGGTAGGTTGAAGCAATTGCACCAAACCCTTATTTATTCAATCTAAACCCCAAATTATTTTCACTCGAATTTTCATTGGCTTGAAACTAGTTCTGTTTTAATTGTTGTTTAGTTGTGGTAGAATTCTCAAGTTTATCAAATTGTTTTATTTAGATTTTAATTGCTCAAATTAGTATTTTAATTGTCATTTTCAATTAATTACCTAGTTGATAGTAAAAACAAATCAACAAATCTCTAAAGATTTTTTGTTTAATTTTAGTCCGCATAGATTCAATACCATCCTTGTGGTATAATTTAAATTTGAATAATTCTTAAATTGTGCTTGTTACTATTGCTAGATTTGCACAAATCCCGTGGGCGAATACGATGATGGGGATGTCTCCATTTAAACTACAACTGCCTCCAACGTGTTAGTTGAGGGCAAACCATGTTTTAGACACCGTTGACGGGGATTTGAAGGAACAAGCGAATTGCAAAACAATTAAATTTAAAATTAAAATCACAAAAACAATGTGGGAATTGATCACCCACCTCCGAGGGAAGCATCTACGGCTTCGGGCTAGGGTAATTTCTTCAACTTCATTGTAAAAATCATGTTAGGATTTTTATTTTTTTCTTTTCAATAATTTCTTTTGTTTGATTGATTAGCTACATTGCATCCTGCTAGGATCATTAGTAGAGTTAGGATAGTGTGTGTTTTATTTGCTAATCGGTGATACTATCGAGCACGTGGAGTAGGAATTTGGAGTTAAAAAGCCGTTGTCCAATACATTGAGAAAAAACCATTGTCCGCCATTGATTTTGATTGTGTATGATGTGTTGACTAGGATTGAGGCATATTGTTTTCACAGTGCATGTGCATGACCCATTAGACATGAATCAACAATAGACACTTTTTACGAGTCAACCCACCATCACCGGTTAACACACCTTCTTCCAAAATCTCGTTAGTAGTAGACCTAGGCACTATTCCTATGGAAGACATAATTGAAAAAGGTAGGCTACCTAACATTGTTCCACCCAACCTTGTGCCACCAAATACAAATGGATTACCTATTCCACCAATGGGTGGATTTCCACCAAATCCTCCTCTAAATTCGGCACATGGCTTAGGGGGTGATAATATGGAAGGAGGGAGCATCCATGGAGACATAGGGGCTCCCAACTCTGTATGTTGAGAGATTTCATGAACCCACCGCAGCAACCGCCGAATTCATGTATTGTTTTTCCACCCCACTACGCCATTTTGAACATACGGCCGAGTGGGATGCAGTTGCTTCCTCAATTCCATGGGGTAGATTCAAAAAGGCCCTATGCCTTTATTAAAGAATTTGAGGATGCATGTTCGTTAGTGATGGACAACTATTATCCAAGGAAAATCTTTTTTCTCAAACTTTTTCCTTTTTGTTTAAAAGACATAGCTAAGACATTGTTTAATTCTTTGAGACCACTTTCCATCCACTCTTGCCAAACTCTTCAGGGGGAGTTTTTGAAAAAGTTTTTTCGGAAAAATAGAACAGAGGCATTTCGATGCCAAATCTCACAATTTTCTCCCATGTTGAGGGAATCCTTTTTCTAATGTTGGGAGTGTTTTAAAGAGCTCCTAGTTTCTTATCCACAACATGGCTTTGCCGAATGGCACATCATCAACATCTTCTATACTTCTCTTACGGCCCAACTAAAACAATTTGTTGAGACCATGTGCACAGGAACTTTCATAGATAAGCAGCCTCACAAGGCTCATTCTTATTTTGATTACCTCGCAAATTTGGCTCACGATTGAGCAACCAATGAGACCCAAAATCCCGAAGGTGGGCCCAACATACAAGGGGTAAAATATTAGTTGAAAGAGGTTAATGATGTGAATGCTAGGCTTGCCACCATAGCAAGAAAATTAAAAGCCTTGGAGTTTAAGAAGGTTAATTTGATGGGGAGCGACGAGCCTAGAGAGGTGTGTTGTGTTGTTTGTGTGTGAGACCAAAGAGCATGATACCACGTCGTGCCCGGTTATTCCGGGTATTAAGGAAGCCTTGCATGACCAGGTTAATGCTATTGGCCACTACAATCGAGGAGGGTGAAACCCCTACTCCAACACCTATAACTCAGGATAAAGGGATCATCATAATTTTGGATGGCGTAATAAAAGGACTTCATATCCCCAAGCTTACCAAAGAGGGTTTCACAACCCTCAATCTTATCAAGCACCTCCTCCACCATCACAACCACAACAATACCAACCCTCACCGGTTACATCGCTCCCAATCTAATCAAAGCCATTTTAACCTCCACCTCAAGCTTATTCCAGCACCTATCAACCCCCACATAGAAGGCCATTGGAGGACACCCTCCAACAATTTATTCAAACTCAAGGAAGGGTAAATTTGTGGGTTGACAAGATATTGGATGACATTAAGAGTGAATTGACTCTTCTCACACAAGCCTGGAACTTTATTGAGAAGGGTAAGTTACCCGCATTATAACGACCCGGCTAACCAAACCGTTAATAAATAAAATGAACAACTCCTAATAAGATTTAATCACGCTACGACCTCAAATATACCATTATAAGTGGCTCCGAATTTAATTTTTGAGATAAAATTTCAACTTCAAATAACTCACAACAATAATAATAATAATTCCTCGTAGGCTCCAAGGGATTTTACGCCCAAAACGATGACTCCAAAGTAAGGCCTTAAAGTGGTACTCGACTAGTACCTCATATGCTCCCGTCCTAATGCCCACTTCTGTCGTAACCTGACTTCGCCCTCACTAGGTCGCAACACAGTGGGGGGTGTTGGGGATATAAAGTTTAACAAGGCATGATAATCATGAATCTCATCATAAATCGAACGGTTCAATTAACATTACATCAAAGTAGAAAGACTAGTGGAACATTAGCGAAATGTCTCTTTACAAGTACAGCCCCAAAGAGATCTAATTAACTCAAAAGTTTTAAAGTGATAGGCTAATAGGGGGAAAACTCGTTCCCACTATCATTTCCTTAGAAAATCGGTTGATACTTCAACTCCTGAAAAAATGTCCTATAAAATAGGAGTGAGCTGCGAAGCCCAATAGGAATCTCATGAATTCTATAAAGTACAGCTTTTAAATGCAATGCAGTAAAAAGATAGCATGGCACACATATGTCCCTTGAAATTTTTCTTTTTCATCAATACCAGGATCCTTGCAGGTATGTCCTACCCAGGCTAATTCAAGCCAATGTGGCCCACCCATGATTCATCCTCCATCATCAAGTCCAATAAGGCTCATCCATGATCATCTAACCCGATATCAAGCCAGTAGTACCAACCCATGATAGCCCCAAATATCAAGCCAATTAGGTACACCCATGATATAAACCCGAGGTCTTTTCCTTTTCGGTTGTTCTACCCTTATTCTTCTCTAGTGATGCAATCATGCAAGTAATGTATATTTGTAGAAGGCAATATAATCAACGACATAATTAGCAGGAAAGCATAAAGTCAACACAGTAATATGCAAGTCTTCTAATAAGATAAAAATACGAATATATTTTAAAGAATGCATAAGTTCCTACCCTGATAATACGTCCTGGTAGAAAATAGGTTCTTGGGTCATGTATTGTCTGTCGAACAAAGAGCCAGTAGTTAGCCATCTTCTCCAGTTATCGGTAATTGTCCATACTTGCCCAGATTCTCAGTGTTCAAGGGTTACAGTTCTTATAATCAGTTTATCGGTGTTAAATAATAGGATACAGTGGGTATCTTGGTGGGTTTAGACCTTGGAATCCTTTTCGTCTCCCATTAGGAACGAAATTGCTTAGGGTTGGAATCGAAGGGGATTATCTGAAATTTTTATTGGAAGGTCCAGTGACCCATACTCTCCCATTTATGGATTCCTCATATTATTTGAGGTATCTCGGCAAAATTTTAGATTATCCCTTTAATATTGCAATTTATATGATTTTCTTTGTCAGAACATAGTTTTAATTCAATAGAAAATCACATAAATCTCAGAAAAATCCAAGAAAATAGGGGAAGGCCTCATTTGGTGTCAGAATCACACCATAATATTTTCAGGCTGAGGGAGTGTTGGATGCGCCCACACGCGCCACCACCTGCGCGTGGGGGAAGAAAGGCAATGCCTTCATCTTCTTCCTTGCACGACAGGGAGCTTCCCTCACCAATTTTTGTCGATCTGTAGTCCTCCTGGCCATGGATGCGTGGCCTAGAGAATGCTATGGACCTGGGCTACACACTTATGGTCAATGCTCAACTTACAGTGGTCAGAGGTGGCAGTTTTTTCAGAAAAGCTCGGCTGCATGGCGGAACCCTAAGGTTCCAGATCTGCAACTGAGTGTTTGGGCCTCTTCCCATGTTTTTATGAAAAAGTGTCCTTCACGAAAGTTGTTCGGAAAGTCGAGACGAAGAGGACCCAACTAGCCTTGTCAAATTTGGTGGTCGGTGGCCGAAGTTACGGTCTATCAAAGTTTTTCCAGCGAGATCGGCCTTCTAGGGATTTTTCAGTGCATGCACAGAGGCCTTGGGCCTCCCTAGGACACCTTGAGGGGTCCCTAAGAAGCCTAGAGCTCCTATGGCAGCCCTCAGTCCCTGGTGTTGCCGCTGTGGGTTGGGTGGTGCTCTTTTTCAAGCTCTCTCTCTCTCTTTGCTCACAGTTGTCACGTCCAGATTTTTCACATTTGAGGAATACACACACAAGCGGGAAAAACACTGTATTCTCTCATTAGAACTCATCCTCCTAGAAGAATGAGTACGACTAGGTTTGAATTGAAAATTGATTTGAATAAAGGGCTTTTGGAAAACATTTGGAGTCACTACCTAACTTGATTAAGGTGAGTTAGGTCACCTAAAAACTAAACATAATCCAAAGACTACACTTAGGATTTTGGAAAACGATTTTGAAAATATCTCCTCAAGAGAGGATTTTTAAGAAAATAGATTGTTTGGCAACCTTTAGAAAACTTTTAAGCCCTTTTTAGAAAAATAACTCTATTTTAGTCTTTGAAAACAGTGATCCTAGGTTCGGAGATTGGTTACGTGTAGGGAAGACGCACTAAGCCATCACCCTACCCCGCCCTTGCGGTACTTACATGTCTATTTACCCTAGATTCACCTATGAGAGTCTTTAACTAACCAATGTTCAATCCTATCCACTTCAGAAAATAATTTTGAAAAAGAATGATGCATGATATGTAATTATAAAAGAAAAAGAGTTGGAAAATAGATTTGAAAATAGATTTGAACGGAACTTGATTTGGTTTGAAAAGAGATTTGAAATTGGAAAGTTTTGAAAATTGGAAATAGATATTTGAAAACAGAAATTTGGAATTGGAAGTTTGAAAACTTGAAGAAGATTGTAGGATTAGAGATTAGAAAAAAGGTTGTGGAAATAGAAGCTTGAAAAAGATTATGACCGCACCCATGAGGGTTGTCTACATATCCTTTTGGAGGAATCAAGTCAGTCGTAGTTTGGACAAGAGTCTGATTGAAAATAAAAGATTTTGATTGGACAAAAAAAATTGAATTGGAATTTGGATTAGAAGATTGAGAGATTGAACTTTGATTGGAAGATTTGAAAAGATTTGATTTTGGAAAGCTTGGTTTTAGGAAACCTAGACTTAAGAAAGACTTGAGACTTAGGAAAGATTTGACTCGAATGTTGGACTTGGAAGATTTAGGAAAGATTGGATTTAGGAAAGATTCAAATTGAGAAAGTTTCAAAATAGGAATGTTTTGTTTTAGGAAAGTTTCATTTTTGGAAAGGTTTCGAATTAGGAAAGTTCCGTTTTAGGAAAATTTTGAAATAGGAAAGGTTTTGAAATCAAAAAGGTTTTGAAATAGGAAAGGTTTCATTTTAAGAAAGTATTAGAATTGGAAAGTTTTGAATTTAGAATGTTTTGAAATAGGGAAGTTTTGAAAGTAAGAAAGTTTTGAGTTTAGAAAGTTTTAGATTTGGAAAGATTTGAAGTTTAGGAAAGATTTGAAAATTTATATTTGGAAAGATTTAAAAGTTTAGGTTTTAGAAAACTTAAGGTTTAGGAAAGTATAAGATTAGGAAGGAGTGGATTATGAAAGATTTAGACTAAGAGGGATTGAGATTCTTATTTCCTAAAACAAGGGATTGAATTTTGTTTCTAAAGAGGTGTTTTGATTTTGTTTCCGAAAATGGAGGATGGGATTGAGTTTCCCAAATGGGAGATTGGGTTTGGTTTCCTAAAGGGGAGATTGGATTTGGCATGGGTTTTGAAAGGGAAATTTTAGGAACCCTAGGTTTGGAAGACTATAGTTTTGACGTAGAAAATAGGGTTTTGGAAACTTATGATTTTTTATGTAAAAGAGGAGGTTTTCGAAACCTAGGTTTTGAGGCAAGAAAAGTTAGGATTTCCTAATCGTTGGCTCTAGGGTTTAACTTGGGCTCTAAGGAAAGGGATTTTTGAAAAGTGAATTTTTGGGAAGGAAGATTTTTGGAACGAAATCTTATAGAGGAGTTTTTGGAAAGTAAACTTGAAAAGGGAGTTTTTTAGGAAAGAAGATTTTGGAAGAGGGTTTTAGGAAAGAGTTGTTAAGAAAGAGATTTAGGGAGCATTTTTAGAAAGTGAATTTTGAGGAGAGTGTTTTGGACAGAAGTTTTGAAAAATAAATTTTTGGAGGAAGCTTTTAGAAAACAATTTTGGGAAGGAATTTGAAGAAGGAGATTGGAGAGAGTTTTTGAAAAGTATGTTGAAAAGGAGGTTTTTAGAAGGAGGGATTTGAAAAGAGAGTTTTTAGAAAGTATATATAAAATATCTCACTTTCTTAAAGCGATTCTAATCATAAGAAGATTAAAATCACTTTAAGACTGTGGTTTTGAAAACAACAGTGTTTTGAAAATATGGACCATATTGGTCACTTTAAATGTAACACTTTCCTAAAGCAACCTTAACCATGGAAAGGCTAGAATCACCTTAGGATTGTGATTTTGAAAAAGAAGGTTTTGATGCAAGTTTGAAAACGATGTTGATACAAGTTTTGAAAACGAGTTTGAAAACGAATTTTCGAAGAATGCAAGATTATGATATGCACAATGCAAGTTGGGGTCGTGAACATACAAGGTTAAGGCTTCACCATATAATCAAGGGGGCTGAACCCACGTGATATCCAGTTAGATTAAAAGAAAGCCCCTGACACGGTGGACTGGGAAGTCCATTGTTTCAAGCATGTAAAGAAAGGGAGGGGGGGGGGGGGGGGGGGGGGGGGGGGGGGGGAAGAAGATGGGGGATTAAAATAGAAGAAAACTCAAGTGGGTTAGGAGAGAGAAGAAAGGGGGAAAATGCGTAAACTTAAAGAGAAAGCCTACCTTGTGTCTTGTTTATTTTGCTTTGCTTTCGCGCTTTGTTTCTCTTGCTTTGCTTCGGTATTCGCTTCAGTCTTTGTCTTGATCTTTGAGAACTTCAGAGTTGCAGCACTTCAAGTCTTCAATGGAGGCTTTGGAGGCTAGTCTATGAGTGTATATGAGTGTATAGGAGGCTGGATTTGTGTATGGAGGCTAGGGTTTAGAAAACCTAAAGAAGCTAGGGTTTAGGGAGGCTATGAGCTCTGTATATCGAAGAATAGGGTTTTTAGACTGAGTTTGCGGACCTCTTTCACACTAGAGGAGGCTCTGTATTTATAGAGAGAGGAATGATCTTGCGCTTGTTACAGTGGCGCTAAGCCAAAATACCTTCTGGCGCCAGGCCAAATATTGGCTTGGCACCACTATTAGTGGCGCCAGCTACTTAGGAAAGTTTTTAAGTCGGCAAGCAACGTATCTTAAGAAGATTTGTGCGCCTATACCAGTGACTACCATACAAATTTTAGCCTGACTTCACTAGAAGTGACTTCGGAAAGTCCGGGAAGGATTTAAGGGACTGGGAATGGCCCAGAAGGCTGGGAAAGGGCAGGAACCCTTAGAATAGAGTCTCGGAGGTATTTGACTTGAAAAAGGATGACAAGAATTGTCGGAAGAGTTGACCGAGCCATTAGAGGCAAAACGGTCAATCGGGCTGGAAAGCTGCCAGGACGGACTCAGAGTGTCCCAGAAGAGGACTCGAGGTTTGGAGACATTATTTAGAATGTTCCCAAAGGTTACTGGTTTGATACCCAGAGCCGGTGTGGTCGGAAAAGGCGACTGCCCACTAGGGGCAAAACGGTCATTTCGCACCAGGTTTGCCGGAACTGACTCTGAATGATCCGGAAAGGTAATGAAGATTGAGAATACTACAAGAAGCATTCTTGGGAGGTTACCAGTTTGATACCCAAAGCCGGTGTGATTCCCGGGGCGTTCGGATGCCTAGGGGTAAAATGGTCATCTTAACTGGAAAGTCTCGGAATTAGCCCGAAACTTACTAGAAGGCACCTAATCATGTCGGATTTCTTTTAAGACAATCTTGGAATGGTGGACTTACCATTCTGAAAACTTAGGTATTATATTGAGAAACGTGCCAGAAAATGGCCCTAGGGCTAATTTGGTCATTTTTCACCAGAGTGGGCTAGCAGGCACTAGTGTTGACCTAGGTTTTGAGTGTTTCCACCACTTTGATGGTGGTCTCGTGATACATGGGTTTGTTGGCAATTCCCTATATCAACCTGTTTGCGAGTATTTCTGCTACTCTGACGGTTGTGATGTTTACGAGTACTTCCACTACTCTGATGGTTCGCTATCATTCCTGAGACTGCCTGATCCGGGGAAGCTGCTAAAGGGACTTAGCGCCTGAGAATCAACTTTCTTGAAAGGCGTGCCAAAATGGACATTTTTGCATTGGCGTGCTAGCAAGCACCAAAGGTGGTCTCGTCCCGGTCGACGAGTTTGAAGGGACTTACCGTTTCGAAGAAACTTTTTTCAGAAAATGTGCCGGAAAGGATAGACTTACCGTCTCGATGAATCAACTTTCTCGAGAGAGGGATTGGAATTGGAATTGGAATTAGAAAAGGGGACTTACCGTCTTCAAGAAGACGCGCCTACGGGATTGGAAGGGGACTTACCGTCTTCGAGAAGACGCGCCTATTGGAATTGGAAAGGGGACTTACCGTCTTCGAAAAAACGTGCCTATGGGAATATGGAAAAGAAACTTACCGTCTTTGGAAAGACGTGCCTATGGGATTGGAGCGAACAACGCCCACAAGGGTATTTTGGTCATTTTGCCTCTATTTGGGCCTGGTGGGCTCGCAAAGCAATGAATTGACTGGATTAGGCTAGAATTCTAGAGTACGTCCATATTGACTTAAACTCAAGTCTGGACGGGCTATAGACTGCCTAGCGGTCAAAATGAGGTGCTTACAACGGTTGCTACGGTAGGTCTACGAGGGTGGCTTTGCTGGGTTTAGGGAGGTTATGGGATGGGGAAGGAAGTCTTTTTACCTCACTTCAAATGTCCCAATGTCTATCGCTCTTCTTCTCTCTTTTTCTCTCTCAATTTCTCACTTTCTATCTCTAAAATCTCTTTCTCTTACGGCTTTCGCTCAACTGGGGTGTGGAGGAGGAGTGTGTGCAGGTAGGTGTATTTATAGGGCTGGGTGTGTGTGGGCTGGAGGGTGGTGTTTGAAAAAAATGAATATACCCCCCTCTCAGTCTCTTCTCTCTCTCCCCGTCTCTCTTCTCTGTCTCTCAAAGCATATAAGCAGCTCTAATACAACCTCTATTGGTGGCCCAATGCATGGTGGATGTTCATGCGGATGCACCAATCATCTCTCTCTTGGTCTCTCTCTCTATCTCTCACTATATCTCTCTCTCTCTCTCTCTCTCATTTCGATTGGCCAGACAAAGGTGGTTTGTATGGTCCCATTCCCAGCATGTGGGAATGAGAAGGTTCCATGCAAAGGTCGACATTCTCCTCGGGTTTTCTCAATCTTCTTCTTCTCTCTCTATAGCCCTCTCTCTCTCTCTCTCTCTCTCTCTCTCTCTCTCTCTCTCTCTCTCTCTCTCTCTCTCTCTCTCTCCCTGAATAGGCAGCCTCCTTACATGCCCACCATGTAGGGGTGCAAGGAAGGTTGCAAGCAAGAATTTCATGGGTGACATTCCCCTCAGGCCTTTCCTCTCTCTCTCTCTCTACAATTCTATCTCTCTCTATAACTTAGCCTCCTATTGGCTGCATGGTTATTCTTTGCTCGGCAAGTGGGGAGGCAAGGGGATTAATTTACTTCATGCATTGTGATATGTGTGTGCAAATTTGACCATGTGTTGTGATTGGTGTGTGTGTGTGTGTTATTTTGCCTACATGTGAGAGTTATATATATATATCATGCACCAATAGTATAATAGGCTATCAATATGGCTAATATGTAGCCATGACATGTACATCATGTGTACTAAATGCATGCATGGGTAGCGGGCCATGCAAGGTGGTGGGATATGGGGTAATTCCAAAAAATAGAAGAGAGTCCCTAGCTTGAAACGGCTGAGTTTAGGACATCAAATTTTTATCAAATGCTCATTCCAAGACCGTAAGCAGAAAGCTCTCAAAAAATAAATTGGTTTAGGCTCAAATTTCGTACGTTTCCGATACTGGGTGAGAGAGAAAGCTCATACCAAAGTTTCGGCAAAACTGGGTGCGAATTTTCCAGGTGTAGTGGCTTTCAAGGACTTTTTAGAAATCCAAACCTCATTAAAAATGCGTTTTGAGAACACGAGGGGATCGGGCTCGAAGAATAGATGATTTGAGACACC
Source organism: Euryodendron excelsum (assembly GCA_033060915.1). NCBI lineage: Eukaryota > Viridiplantae > Streptophyta > Magnoliopsida > Ericales > Pentaphylacaceae > Euryodendron > Euryodendron excelsum. The sequence continues at coordinate 12,376,543 of CM065398.1, read as the reverse complement.
TAATTCGCCAAAATCTGTCAAGGAATGAGAGAGAAACTCCAGTTTAAAGTTAGGGAGCAAATTGGTGCGAATTTGTCGGGTAATGTGCTTCGGAGCCCTTTTCCAAGGGATTGAGTTTCTAATAAGCCGAGTTTCAACATACCGACAAGGTTAAGTCGGAAGGACCTCGCTCTCAACTTATGATTCCTATGGCTGGGTCTATTCAGTCTTGCTAGGGATGTAATGTGGTTTAAAAGAAATTTGCGGGTATTACATCCTTACCTCCTTTAAGAAATTTCGTCCTCAAAATCAGTTCTCGAATAAGTGTGGGTACTTTGATTTCATATTCACCTCTGCTTCCCACGTCGCTTCTTCTTCCCTATGATGTTGCCATATCACCTTAACCAAGGGAATCTCCTTATTTCTCAAGACTTTTTCTTGGCGATCCACTATTTTACTTGGTCCCTCGTCGTAAGGATGATCAGGTTGTACTGCCACGGTTTTCCATTGAATTATATGAGTAGGGTCGAGGTGATATTGTCTCAACTTAGATACATGAATCACGTTATGTATCCGATCTAATTTCGAAGGTAAATCTAGCCAGTATGCCACTTGTCCAATTCTCTCCAAAATATAGGAAATCATGCATTACAATAATCAATTCTTATATGCCTAATGCCTGGCATTTCTTAGTATCATGCCAAACGCCACCCGTGCCACTCAACAATTTCAGTTTTCATAACCAACAACTTGTAGGGTCATCATTCCATAATTAACACCCCGTAGGGTCATCATTCATAATCATTTCCACTTTCAAGCCAACAGGTGCATTTGCACATATATTAATCAGTTCCACGGTACATCCCCCAAAACATATTCTAGCAATTTTTCAAAAATAAAATTTTATCCGCAAACCAACAAGCATGATAATCAAGGATGTGCCAGCAAAATTTAACAGGGCCAACAACAACGAAAATCAAGAATTTAAGCAATGAGCATAGATATTCCAAAAAGGAATGCAATTCAAGAATAACAAGAATAAACTTTTTGCAAGGAGGTTTAAACAAAAGCATATTGCATGCGACCCGATATCTTAGCAATTATCTAATTGAGGATACTCTAGAATTGAGACACAGTAAGGGTCTCTATCAGATACTATCTATTGGGCACTCCCATACAAATCTAACAACCCCTAACATCTTACAATGTTATCATAAATCACTGACTTGATCAAACAATCAACAACCACTGACATAGGGGCGTTAGCAATTCTTACTATAAGGTCCATAGTTATAAACTCCTATTACCATTCTGCCAAGGCAACTATTGTAATAATCCTCCTGAGGTGTTGGTGTTCATCCTTCATCCTAACTCTCAAGAAGGGAAAATTTTCTGAACTTACTCCAATTGTCCATGTAATGTCCATTAAATGAATAATAACTTCATACCTCGATATAATTCCTGAATGATGACTGATCTTCTATACCTCAAATAAAATTAAGCCAATCGACTATAATTTATCCCCCAATATATAAACTTGTAATAAACTCTCCACACATGCTTTCAAGATAATCGAGCCACCATAGTCCAAGATCATGTATGGTATTTCCTAATTAATGAGATACTGAGCCACAAATTTAGTATCATCATTCAACTCTAATCGTATTGATACATTTCATGATATCTTTGAAACAAAGGCAGCCTTAAGTAATATATTATCTCTAAAACCTCATTCTTCAATCATCATCACTGATTACTCTTGGTACTTCAAACTCCTATCAAGCGACGCGATCCACCCTTCCTTTTCCACTTACCGAGCCTTAACGACTATTAGTATCCTTGACTTACTTCTTTATTTTGGCCTTATCAAGCCACACAGATATTCTTTTCCATTCTTTAGCCTCACAAATAGATCAAGTACTCATAAACTTCTCAGCTTTTCAGTTCTTCTTAACTAGACTTCCAGCACAGACTTAATTCTTCATGCTTAAGTTCACCACGTTTACCTTCTTAGTGGTATTGCAGGGAAATCATAATCCTCCTTGTATTCCACCTTTCCTTCTATCTAAAAAAAACTAGATCTTTCTGGGTAGTGATGTATCTTAAACTCTTATGTCTATCGAAGTGGGTCTCTTGAAATTATCCTTTGGAAATATGTCTGTCGAGCTTAACATGTTTAATGAGGGGAGGCAAGTAGGGGATTTAGAGGATGTCTGGGAAATGAATCTTATCGACTCTATAGTGCAAGAGCACTTTGAGAGGCATATGTAGAAGACTCGTTAGCTAGATTGTTGATATTTGGTGAAGGCCTTGAGTGCTTGGAAAGTGAGGAAGATGGGGAGATTGCTAGTGAGGATAGCGGTCTAGAGGTTTGTCCTGTAATGACAGTAGGTTAATGGACCCCAACTTTTGAGCCTTTGACTCCTAATCCTATTAAGCCCCAACCATCAAAACTTAAGGCTCCTACACCCGATAGGAAGCCTTTACCTTCTACCCTCAAATATGTATTTTTGAGTGAGGGTGAATCTTATCCCGTAGTGATATCTTCATCACCAACGGAAGCTTAGGAGAATAGCTTATTGGAGGTGCTCAAGAAACACCGTAAGGCCGTAGGTTGGATAATCGCCGATTTACATGGCATTAGCCCTCTTATATGCACTCATCGCATTTATTTTGAGGAAAGGGCTAAGCCGGTACACCAAATACAACGACGGTTGAACCCAACAATGAAAGAAGTTGTGAGGGGCAAAGTTCAAAAGCTCCTTGATGTGGGTATTATATACCCAATTGCCAACTCTAAATAGGTGAGTCCCACCCAAGCTGTCCCCAACAATGAATTTATACCTATCCGAATTCAAATCGGGTGGCGTATGTGTATTGACTACCGTGGCCTTAATGTCGTAACTACCAAGGATCATTTCCCCCTTCCTTTTCCTAACCAAGTCTTAAAGAGGGTAGTGGGATAAGCTTATTACTATTTCCTGGATGGTTACTCCAGCTATAACCAATTGGAGATAGACATGGAAGATCAAGATAAGACCACATTCACATGCTCATTCGGCACATTTGCTTACAAGCGAATGCCCTTTGGGCTATGTAATGCTCCCGCCACATTTCAAAGATGCATGATTAGCATTTTTAGTGATATGGTGAAGCAAATATTGAAGGTCTTTATGGATAATTTTTTGGTGTATGGGGACATCTACGACCAATGTCTTGAAAATCTCGAGTCGGTACTTAAGAGATGTGAAGAGAACAATCTTGTTTTAAATTGGGAGAAGTGTCATTTCATGGTGACACACACTATAGTTCTTGGCCACATCATTTCTAGGAGGGGCATTAAGGTAGATCCTGCCAAGGTTGATGTAATGCCCGTAATTTTCCTTGACTGCATTACCCCTTAAACAGGACTGAATAAGACATGATCATAGGACCATGAGTCAAAAGCAAGGCCTTTCCAAGCCCAACCCTGTCCGTATGTTGAAACTCGATTCCCCGGAACAGGTTCGAAGCTCGTCACCCGACAATTCGCACCAAAACGGCACCCTAACTTTAAGCGGAGCTTTCTCCCTCGTCTTTCGCCAGATTTCGATGAATTAGATGTCTAAAATTATTGCCTTTCGAGCCCAATGCCTTGGTAATCTCCGAACTCCATTCCGTAGAGTGTCGGTTCCCTGAAAAGCCCCCGTAAGCCGCTACACCTGGAAATTCGCGCCCGAATCCCCCGTAACTTCGGTTTGAGCTTTCTCTCTCACCCGGTGTCGGAATTGTATGAAATTGGAGCCTAAAATGATTAATTTTTTGAGAGCTTTCTACTTACGATATTGGGTCAGGAATTCGATGAAAAATTGGAGCCTTGAACTTAGTCGCTTCGAACTAGGGAACTCCCTTACGTTTTTACAAGATTGCCCCCATTCCACCAATTTGCATGGCCAGCACCTCACTTAATGCCATTTATAGCACTCATACATGAGTATATGTAAGCATGCACGCGTGCATGCATTACCTAGCCGAAGTCCCATCTATATACACGTGTGTAATGTAGTTTCCATCCTAACATGTATCATAATACAGCTAAGGCATATGTTATAAACGCACTCACACTATCACAATAACATGACAGCATTTTAAACCCTATTGATACACTTATGCAACTGTCCTTTTATAGATAACATTGCGGCTAAGATTAAGCCCCTAAAACGCACACACACACACACACACGCGCGCGTATCACTAAGTCGTCAAATTCATGCTGCCTTACAGAGCCGACCTTAGCAACCTATGAAGACTAAGAATAAGAGAAAAAGAGAGAGAGAGAGAGAGAGAGAGAGAGAGAGAGAGAGAGAGAGAGAGAGAGAGAGAGAGATGCTGAGAGACTAAGAAAGAGAAAGATGGGGAGAGAGTAGAAACCAAGAGAGAGAGTTCACTCCTGTTGCCCCAACCCACAACACCTATATATGCACACACGTCCCTTTCCCTCAGTAAGGTGGTGCGAAAGAAGTTGAGAAGAAGAGTCGTAGAGAGAGAAAGAGAGAGAAACCGAGAGAGAGAAGAAGGGGAAGGCAGAGAAGAAACGGGTTAGGGTTGCACCATTTGAAAGCTAGGTGAGGAGGCTACCTTTACCACCTTACCAACCTTCTAAACCCAGTGCAAAACACACCACAAACCCACTGCAAGAACCGAGAGTCGAGAAAGAAGAAATGAGTGTGGAAAACACTACCCTTCTCACTTCGGCAAACCCAGGAAGCCGAGGGCTGTCACAGGGGTTTGGGACTTCTTAGAGACCCCTTCCGGGTGTCCTAGGGAGGTCCACGGCCTCTGTGCATGCACCAAGGTCTCCTGCACCGTTGAACCCGCCAAAAAATGTTCAGAGAACCAAAACTCTGGCCACCGGCAAGCTTTGCCGACTAAATCACTTGGGGACAAATTTTCTTTGAGTAAGGAACAAAATTCATGAAGGGACCATGGCCAAATTATCACGGGAAGCCTCCCAAAAATGCGGTTGCAGGTCGGTAACCCTAGGGTTCCGCCATGCAGCCGGCGTTTCAGGCCATTCTGGCCACCTCCGACCATCTCCGGCCAAGCTCTGACCATGACTGCATGACCCAGGTCCTTACCAATCTCTGGGTCACACATGCATGGCCAGGAGGTGCCGGGAATCGCCGAAAAACTGGCTGGAAGCTCTGCCAGTCGCGCAGGAGGAAGAAGAAGGCCAAGCCTTCCACCCCCACACAAGACTGGTGGCGCGTGCTAGTGCGTGTGAGGTCCGTTGATGCTGAAATTTTTATGGCAGTCTTTATAATACTTTGAGAGGCTACCCTAAAATTTTCAGGGCAATCGAAGACTTTTGTGAATTTTCATAAATTATTTACGATTGAAAGAATGGAAATTCACATAAAATAATTTACAGGTAGAAAAATTCTGAAAAATTATCGGGATACCCCTAAATATTCAGGGAACCTAAAAATGGGAGAGTGGCCTTAATTTCCCCTCAAATGGAAGATTACAAAATATCTCTACCTTAAGTCACAAATAGTTTTTGTTCCTGGCCCAGCGATGAATATCACCCCAAAAATGGGAGCCCGAGCCATCCACCTCATTTCACTTAAGTGCTCACTGATTTAACTTACCCCTCCCCGCCTAACCACGTTTTAACAGAGTCCTTTTATAATGAGATGACTAAGTAACTGAGGCAGGATATTTTTTTCTTTTACATAAATACTGAGTTAAGAACAATCTTGATCCAGACAAACCCTAAGGGTAGGAATCTATGCATTTTCTTAAGATTCATGCTCACATCTTTTCTCTATTGAATGATTTGCATACTGTTATGCTTTATGCTTTCCTGTTAAGTTATCTTTCTGTTATAAATGTCTTTTTATACTTAACTTCAAAATATACAAGTATTGCTTGCATGATTGCATCACTAAGGAGGTATAAGGGTGGTACAACCAGAAAGGAAAAGACCTCGAGTTTTTATATCATGGGTGTACCTGATTGGCTTGATATTTGGGGCTATCATGCGTCGGTATCACTGGCTTGATATCGAGCTAGATGATCATGGGTGGGCCCTACTGGACTTGATGATGGAGAATGAATCATGGGTGGGCCCCATTGGCTTGAATTGGCCCGGATAGAACATACCTGCAAGGATCCTGGTATTGATGACGCGAAAAAAAATTTACAAGGGTCATATGCATGCCATGACATTCTTTTACTGCATTATCTTTTACCCTGCACTTTATAGAAATCTTAGATCTCCTACTGGGTGTTGCCGCTCATTCCTATCTTATGGGACATTTTTAAGAATAAAAACACCAAACTAATTCCAAGGGAGTGAGCATACAAGATCTAGTCCCCTTACTATTTTATTTCTTTTAAGCTCTTGAGTTAGTTTATGCTGGACTGTAATGTTATGAGACTCGCACTGGTTTTATGGCCTTAATGTAATATTTATAGACCATCTATGTTATGTGCATGTTTATGTTGTTATGTTAAAATTATAAACTCCCTCACCTAATGGTAAACCCAACCTTAGACCACATCACTGTCGCGGCCTAATGAGAGCGAAGTCGGGTCGTGACAGTTGAGCTTATTCAAAGCTACCTGCCCCTAGGAATGTGAAAGATGTGAGGTCATTTCTTGGGCACGCCGATTTTTACCGGCGTTTCATTCAATCTTTTAGTGCCATTTCTAGGCCTCTATGCGCCCTCTTGGCAAAAGACACTCCATTCAAATAAACTTCATCTTGTCAACTAGCATTTGGAAAATTAAAAAATCACTTGACTATAACTCCCATAATCCAACCTCTGGATTGGAGCCTACCTTTTGAACTCATGTGTGATGCTAGTGACTTCACCGTAGGGGGCGTTCTAGGCCAAAGAAATTATAAGAAACTTCATATGCTCCATTATGCAAGCAAAACATTGAATGAGGCCTAAGTGAATTATACAATCACCGAAAAGGAATTGTTGGCCATCGTCTTTGCTTTGGACAAGTTTTGATCGTACATAATGGCGTGTAGAGTGATGGTTTTCACAAACCACGCTGCCCTTAAGTACCTCTTGTCCAAGCAAGATGCAAAGCCTAGACAGATTAAATGGATTCTCCTTCTTCAAGAATTTAATCTTGAAATTAGGGACAAAAAGGGAGTGAAAAATGTTGTTGGGGATTATCTGTCTCTCATCCCTTTTGGGCACCCTACAAAAGATAACTCTCCTATTTGCGAGACTTTCCTTGATGAACAACTTATGTCTTGTAATGCCATAAATCATGCCCTAACTCCGTGGTACGCTGATGTGGCCAACTATTTGGCCACAAAAGCAATCCCTTCTCATTGGTCCTCATTGGACAAAAGGCAATTTTTTTGGCTATTGAGACAATTCTTTTGGGACGAGCCTTATTTGTTTAAATATTGCTCTAACCAAGTTGTGAGGCGATGTATGCCAGATGATGAATTCCAAAGTGTAATGGGATTTTATCATTCTCATGCTTGTGGGGGCCACTTCTATCAAAAAATCTATGGCCAAAATTTTACAAAGTGGACTTTACTGGCCTACAATGTTTAAAGATGTTCATTCTTTTTGTATGGCTTATGATAGATGCCAAAGGCTAGGGAGCCTTACCAGGAAGCATATGATGCCCCTTAATCCTATTCTTGTTTTGGAAGTTTTTGATTGTTGAAGCATTGACTTTATAGGTCCATTTTCTAGTTCTTTTGGGTATCTCTACATTGTAGTGACCATTGACTATGTTTCAAAATAGGTAGAGGCTATCGTGGCACGGACCAATGACCATCATGTTGTGGTCAAATTTTTAAAAGAATATATCTTTTCCTAGTTGAGTATGCCTCAAGCCATCGTAAGTGCTGGTGGCACCCATTTTTGTAATAAGCCAACAAGGGTACTCATGAGAAAATACGGCATTGTTCACAAGGTTGGCTTGCCATTCCATCCTCAAACTCAATGTCAAGTCGAGTTAGCTAATCAACACAATCTTAGAAAAGACAGTTAATCTGTCTCAAAAGGATTGATCTTTGTGCTTAATTGATACATTGTGGGCCTATCGAACGACATACAAAACCATTTTTAGTGCCTGCCTATACCGTCTTGTGTATAGAAAAGTGTGTCATCTCCTAATTGAGGTAGAACACAAGGCATTTTGGGCAATTCGACAATATAATAAGGGATTATGTGAAACTGGAAACCACCGTAAGTTACAACTGAATGAACTTGATGAAATAAGAAATGATGTGCAAGAGAATGCAAAAATTTTAAAGTCAAAGATGAAAGCCTGTCATGACCAACACATTCAATGAAAAACTTTTCATATTGGTCAAAAGGTTCTTCTCGACAATTCCCAGTTACATCTCTTTCCGAAAAAGTTGAGTAAATGGCCTGACCCCTATCAAATTAGGGAAATTTTTCCCTATGGTGCAAAATCTTAAGAATGGCACGCCTTTCAAGGTCAACAACAAAGGTTAAAGTCCTATTTTGAGCCATTCCATGGCGAGTTAGATTGTGTGGATCTCATTGATCCACTAATCTTGATTTGACGATGGTCCCACTAAGGTTCTTCCCCCCTTTGTTTTTGTTCCTAGTCTAAATCATATTTTTTTTGCTTTGAGGACAATGCAATTTCTTAAGTGTTGGGGGGGGGGGGGGGGGGGGGGGGGGGGGGGGGGGGGGGGGGGGGGGGGGGTGAGCTTGTTTTGAGCTCTTTCTTCGTGTAAATCTGTAGTTTTTGTAGGTTTTATTTTGTACATTTGTAGTCTTTTTAGTTTGGAGTCATTGTTTTACATTTTTTTGATTTTTCTGGGCTTCTTCTTTATTTTTCAAAAATTTTTGTGATTTACTGTTCGAACAGTTGATAACTGTTTGGATGCACCGTTCAGACGCTTGACGGTTCAAGACAGACGCAATCAATGACCATTCGAACGGCGTTCAGACGCAAGTCGAACGCACCGTCCAAACGCATAGTTACCGTTTGAATGCATTTAGTGACCGTCCGAACCCACTTTGGACGCGCGTCAAACGATGCTCCAGTGCCTATAAATAAGCGTTTGAAGTGAGTTCAAACTCACTACATATGCTATACAGAGAGGTTTTTGAGAGTTTTGAGAGCTTTTGGACGCTAGCGAGGCCCTACCAGAACTAGAGCATGCGCCCTTGACTCTGTTGCCCGTCGTTTCACACTCATCTAGGTATTCCTGTGCCATTTCCTCGTAGTTATTTATCGTTTACCTAGAGTTTATTTACTTTGATCGAGTAGAGTATGGCAGGCAGAGGGGCCCCAGGTGCCCTTCCAGCTGGCCGAACAGGGGCCCAGCCACCCTCAGCCTATGATCCTCACCATTTTGTATCAGAAGATGCTTTCGAGTCATTCTCCCAGACTTGGATTAGGCGGGGCCTTGTACTAGAGTGTAGGGTTATTGCACCCAGATTTTTTTCACTCGAGGAATACACACACAAGCGGGAAAAATACTGTACTCTCTTGTTAGAACTCATCCTCCTAGAAGAATGAGTGCGACTAGGTTTGAATTGAAAATTGATTTGAATAAAGGGCTTTTGGAAAACAATTTGGAGTCGTTACCTAACTTGATTAAGGTGAGTTAGGTCACCTGAAAACTAAGCACAATCCGAAGACCACACTTAGGGTTTTTGAAAACGATTTTAAAAATACCTCCTCAAGAGAGGGTTTTTAAAAAAATAGGCTGTTTGGCAACCTTTAGAAAATATTTAAGCCCTTTTTTGAAAATAAACTCCATTTTGATCTTTTGAAAACAGTGATCTAAGTTCGGAGGTTGGTTACGTATAGGGAAGATGAACTAAGCCATCACCCTACCCTGCCCTTGCAGTACCTACATGTCTATTCACCCTAGATTCACCTATTAGAGTCTTCAATTAATCTATGCCCAAAACTATCCACTTTGAAAAGAATTTTTAGAAAGAAATTGATATGATGCATGATATGCAAGTGTAATAAAAAGATTTGATTTGAAAATAGATTAGAAAATAGATCTGAAAAGAACTTGATTTGATTTGAAAAGAGATTTGAAGAGATAGATTTAATTTTGAAAGAAAGTTTTCGAGATTGGAAATAGAGATTTGAAAATAGAAATTTGGAATTGAAAGTTTGAAAATAGTTATAGAATTGAAAATTTAAAAAAGGTTGTGACCGCACTCATGAGGGTTGCCTAAGTATTCTTTTTAATGAATCATATCAATCGTAGTTCAGACATGAGTCCGATAGAAAATAGAATGTTTGATTTAAAAAAAGATATTTTGATTTGAATTTAGAATAGAAAATTAAAAATTGAAATTTTGGAATTGAAAAGACTGGACATTGATCTTTGATTGAAATATTTGAAAAGATTGATTTTAGAAAACTTGGTTTCAGGAAATCTAGACTTAGGAAAGACTTGAGATTTAAAAAAGATTTGACTCGAATGTTGGACTTGGAAGATTAGAGAAGTTGGAATTTAGGAAAGATTTGAGTTAGGAAAGTTTCAAAATAGGAAAGTTTCCTTTTAGAAAAGCGTCATTTTAGGAAGGTTTCGAATTAGGAAAGTTTTCGAAATAGGAAAGTTTCGTTTTAGGAAAAAATTAAAATTGGAAATTTTTGACATTGGAAAGTCTCCTTTTTAAGAAAGAGTTGATTTTTAGAAAGAGTTGAATTAGGAAAAGTTTAATTTAAGAAAGATTTAGAATTTCAGAAAGTTTAGGATTTAGAAAGTTTTTACTTAAGAAAGTTTTGAAATTTAGAAAGTTTTAACTTAGGAAAGGTTTTTCTTTTAGAAAGTTTTAACTTAAGAAGGTTTTGAAAGTTTTAAATTTGGAAGGATTTGATTTGAAATTTAGAAAATAGAAAGTTTAGGATTTGAAAATATTTGAAATTTGAGTTTTAGAAATACTTAAGATTAAGAAAGGTTTGAGTTTAAGAAAGGTTAGAAAACTTACATTTGGAAAGTTTACACTTGGAAAGGTGTGAAATTAGGAAAGGTTAGGATTAGAAAAGATTTGGAAGTTTAAAGTTTAAGGAAAGATTTAAATGTTTAAGTTTTGGAAACTTAAGGTTTAGGAAAGTATGAGATTAGGAAGGAGTGAATTAGGAAAGATTTGGAAGGATTGAGATTCCTATTTACTAAAACAAAGGATTGGATTTTATTTCTAAAAGGAGATGGTTTGATTTTGTTTCCAAAAACGGAGGATTTGATTTAACATGAATTTGGAAAGATGATGTTTTTGAAATCCTAGATTTTGGGAAGACTATAGTCTTGATGTAGAAAATAGGTTTCAGTAACTTATAATTTAGATGTGAAAAAGGAGATTTTGAAAACCTAGGTTTTGAGGTAAGATTGAAAATCATGTTTTAAGCAAGGAAATTAGGGTTTCCTAATCGTTGGCTCTAGGGCTTGACTTAAGCTCTAAGGAACGAGATTTTGGAAAGTGAGTTTTTTTAGAAAGGAAGATTCTTAGAGGGAGATCCTAAAAAGGAGTTTTTGGAAATTGTTTTTAAGAAAGCGTTTAGGGAGTGTTTCTAGAAAGTGAATTTGAAGAAGGTGTTTTGGAAAGGAGTTTAAGAAGACGTTTTGGAAAGTAGATTTTTGAAGGGAATGTTTTAGAAAACAATTTTGGAAAGGAATTTTGAGAGAGTTTTCAAAAGGTGTATTAGAAAGAAAGAATTTTAGAAAGAGAGATTTGAAAGGAGATTTTTAGAATGTCCATAAAAACATCTCACTTTCCTAAAGCTATTCTAACCACAAAAAAGTTAGAACCACTCTAAAATAGCAGTTTTGAAAACAACAATGATTTGAAAATATGAACCATATTGGTCACTTTAAATGTAACACTTTCCTAAAGCAACCCTTGCCATGGAAAGGCTAGAATCACCTTAGGATTGTAATTTTGAAAACAAGTTTTGAAAAAGAAATTTTAATGCAGCTTGAAAACATTTTTAATGCAAATTTTTGAAAACAAGTTTAAAAAAAAATTTTGGAGAGATGCAAAATCATGATATGCATAATGCAAGTTGGGGTCGTGAACATACAAGGTTAAAGCTTCACCACATAATCAAGGGGTCCGAACCCACGTGGTCTCCGGTTAGACTAAGAGAAAGCCCCCGACACAGTGACTATCAATAGCCTAATCCTACACATGGACCGGGAAGTCCCTTATTTCAAGCATGCAAGAAGGTGGGGGGGGGGGGGGGAAGAAGATGGGGGATTAAAATAGAAGAACACCCAAGTGGGTTCGGAGGGAGAAGAGAGAGGGGAAAGATGCGTAAACTTAAATAGAAAGCCTACCTTGTATCTTCTTTATTTTGCTTTGCTTTGGTCACTTTGTTTTTCTTGCTTTGCTTTGGTCTTCGCTTCAGTCTTTGTCTTGATCTTGGGGAACTTGTCTTCATCTTCGAGAGCTTCGAGTTACAGCACTTCAAGTCTTTAATGGAGGCTTTGGAAGCTATTGTATGAGTGTATATGAGTGTATAGGAGTATATGAGAGCTAGGGTTTGTGTATGGGGGCTAGGGTTTGGAAAACCTAAAGAAAACTAGGGTTTAGGGAGGCTACGAGCTCTGTATTTATACAGAGAAGAACAACCTGGCGCCTGTTGTAGTGGCACCAAGCCAAAGAACACATTGGTGCCACTAGGAGTGGCGCCAGGCCAATTTTTGGCTTGCAGTGGCGCCAGCCACTTCAGAAAGCTTTTAAGTCGGCAAGCAAGGTATCTTCAGAAGATTTGGGCGCCTGCACTAGTGACTACCATGCAATTTTTAGTCTGGCTTCACTAGGAGTGGCTCTAGAAGGTCCGGGAATGATTTGAAGGGGCTGAGAATGACTCGGAAGGCCGAAAAGGGACAGGAACCCTTAGAATAGGGTCCCGGGGGTAACGGACTTGAAGAATGATGTCGAGATATGTTGAAAAGGTTGACTAGGCCATTAAGGGCAAAACGATCAACCGGGCCGAAAAGCTACCGGGACGAACTCAGAATGCCCTGGAAGAAGACTCGAGGTTTGGAAACATTGTTTAGAATGTCCTAGGAGGTTACCGATTCAATACCCCGAGCCAATGTGGTCAGAAAAGGCGATCGGCCCACCAGGGGCAAAATAGTCATTTTGCACCGGGTTTGCTGGAATTGACTCGGAATGATCCAAAGAGATAATGAAAGGTCAGGAATACTATAAAAACCATTCTCAGGAGGCTATCGGTTTGATACCTAGAGCCTGTGTGGTTCCTGGGGCGTTCGGATGCCTAGGGGCAAAAGAGTCATCTTGAATGGAAAGTCTCGGAATTTGCCCGAAATTGACTACAAGGCACTTAATCATGCCGGATTGCATTTAAGAAAATCTTGGAAAAGTGGACTTACCATTCTGAGGACTTAGTTACTTTCTCAAGAAACGTGCCGAAAATGGCCCTAGGGGCAGTTTGGTCATTTTTCACTGAAGTGGGCTAGCAGGTACCGGTGTTGACCTAGGTTTTGAGTATTTCCTCCACTCTGACCGCGGTCCCGTGATACGGGGGTTTGTTGGCAATTTCATATATCGACCTGTTTACTAGTGTTTCCGCCACTCTGACGATTGCGATATTTACGAGTACTTCCGCTACTTTGACGATTTGCGATCGTTCCTGAGACTGCATGATCTCAGGAAGCTGCTAAATAGGCTTAGCGCCTGAAGGATCAACTTTCTCAGAAGGCGTGCTGAAACAGACATTTCTGCATTGGTGGGCTAGCAGGCGCCAAAGGTGGACCGTTCTACCATCTCAGGGACTTGGGGTCTCATCCCGGTCGACGGGTTTAAAGGGACTTACCGTTTTGACAAACGTTATTCGAAAAACGCGCCGGAGAGAATGGACTTACCGCCTCGAGGAATCAACTTTCTCGAGGGACGAATTGGAATTTGGAATTGGACTCGAAGTTTGATTGGATTTGGACCGAACAATGCCTCCAAGGGCATTTTAGTCATTTTGCCTCTATTCGGGCCCGGCGGGCCCATGAAGCGATGGATTGACTAGATTAGGATTGAAAAATTGAGCTGATTCAGAATATGTTCATATTGACTTGAATACAAGTCTAGACAAACTAGATACTATTGAGCAGGCAAAAATGGGATGCTTATAGCTGCCCCTCTTTTTCTGTCTTTGCTTGTCAAAGACAGAAAATAATAGAATAAGAGTCCCATGTTGACCGTGAGGCGGTCGGAGGGACGGATTTTGGAAATTTTGGAAGACAGGAGTGTGGAAATGGATATTGGCCCAAAAGCCTTTGAAATCGAGTTTTGGTAGGAAAAAGGGCAAAGCTGCCCAGATTTGGCCATTGGCGCCACTAGGCTTGGGATCAAAACCAGAAAAATTTCTAGTTCAAACACTTATGAGATGTGAAGAGTTTTTGGAAAATCAAAAGTGTTCGTGAGGAAATCAACCTGAACATTGAAGGAGAGCTTCTTGGAGACCACGGGGGATTATCGGAAGTAGGCCACGTCGCTGAAAAAATCGCCGAAATAGAAGATTAGAACTCCAAAATGTGAGTTTTTGATTTTATGTCTATTTGGACGTGTAGAATTTTGTTTAAGTCGTGTGAACAGTAAAAATTGATGTTTTGATATGTTTTGAATACTGTGATGAAGTTATTTTTATACTTTGATGCTTGTTTAATTGACTTTGATTGATTTTGCGTGATTATGTGAAGGGGGTTTCTGCAAGAATTTGGAGTTTGTTCCTACAAGCTTGAGTGTTGAGTTTTTTGGCTAGATATACTGTGTGCCTTAGAAAAATGTGTTTAACAGTTGTATGAAGTTTCGTGATTTTTTGAAAACTCAGTGACTTTTTAATTTTTTGAAAAATAGAAAAATACTTGAAAATTTAAGAAAATTTAAGAAATTGATAAAATTTTAGAGTTTAAAATTTAGAAAATTTTGGGAATATTTTAGAAAACATTTGAAATGATTTTGAGGAATTTTAGGATATTTTTGAAAACCGTTAACTTATCGAAAAAGAAAACAGGTGTTTTGAAAAATTTAAAAATTTGAAGATTATGCACAGATGTTGATGTTATATGATTATGACGTTATGAAGTGTACGGTTTGTGTTTTGTGTTGATGTGGTAGGTGTTGTAAGGACCGTTTTTCAAGCGGAACTCTGTCAAAATCCAAAGAAAGGGTTGGAGAAACTTTGGAATAAAATTTTTTTGAAGGAAAAAGATATAAAACCATTGAGAATGGGGCCTTTTTGGCGGACAAGACCCTGAGAAATTTAAGGGCCTTAAACTGTTGGAAAAAAAATTTGGGAAAGGACATGTTTTGAAAACAGATTTTGACTTTGGAAAATTTGGGATTTTGATAAGAATTTCGAAAGATTGAAAATTTGAGAATTGAGTTTGAAGAAAACTTTTTGGAGGAAGAAGTTTTTAGAAAATCTTGATTAGGATAGAAAAAGTTTGGGATGAATTTTGACTGGAAGATTTTGAAATTTTGACTTAGGACTCATTTGAAATTTTCGGACAAAACGTATAGAAAATTTGTTTTGACTCGAAACGAGAAGTTTAAAATCAAAATGTATAGGAAATTCATTTCGACTTAACACGAAAAATTTAAAATCAAAATATGTAGGAAATTCATTTTGACTTAGAATTGGATTTAAAATCAAAATGTGTAAGAAATTCATTTTGACTTAACATGAAAAATTTTAAATTAAAATATGTAGGAAATTTATTTTGACTTAGAATTGGATTTAAAATCAAAATGTGTAGGAAATTCATTGACTTAGAATGGGTTTTAAAATCAAAATGGGTAGGAAATTCATTTTGACTTAGAATTTGAAAAAAAAAAATTATGTTATTTTATTATTTTTTGTTTGTTTTGATTATTTATTTATTTATTTTATTATTATTTTTATCTGCATGTACTGTATATTAAAACTTCTTACGTTGGCCTACCTTTTCAGGATGGCAGATGCGGGTGATGATGGTTTCGAGAGGAGGCGCCGCTCCGGGAAGGTGACCTGGAAAAATTCTGCCAGTGGTTCCAGTCGATCCAGAGGTAGCCAACGATTTACTGGACAGGCATTATCTAGTCAGAGTGGACGGGGGAGTAGGCCACTTGTCGACCCATTTCCTCCGATTGAGCAGGCCTTTGCGGAGGAGATTGGTGCTGAGGAGGAGGCATCGAGCCTTGGGGATTAGGTGACTGGTTATGGGAGAGCCTCCTCTAGACATAGACACACAGATGCTGATTTGGGCGACCTGGAGATACCAGATATCCCACTACTTAAGGATCTTGCTTATCACCCCAGTGTATATTCTAGACAGCATTTGCCCCTTCTGCAGGTACACACAACTTTTAGAGGGGCTGTTCATCATGTCTTCGTGACCATGCAGCGGGCTGCTCCATCATATCGTGCATTCTTGGATGAGATTGGGTTCGGGGCTTTCATGGGATTATAGGCTAACTACCTGAACAGACATCTCATGCTGCCACTGATTGAGAGGTGGTTTGGAGAGACGGGGACCTTCCATTTTGTTGGCTTTGAGTTGGGTCCTACCCCCTTGGACTGGGCTATCATCAAGGGCCTTTCCTTTGTCAGCCCACGAATCACCTTGCAGTCGGTCAGTAGAGATGATGCGTGCATTCTATTAGACTTGCCCCATCCCGAGCGTTCTGCTTTTCCAGTTTCCTGGCTCAGTCGGGATGATCGCACCTTTGCTGTTGAGCCATCCCCTGCTCAGCGCGACATCATGAGGTGGCGACTTGTTCTATATATCATCTTTAGCTGCTTTTGCAACAACAAAAAGTCGCTTGTGCCTTTTCGGTTAGTGAGTATAGTAGTTGATCTTAGGGCTTTATCTAAGCTGGATAGGGGGTCTTTCTCCTTTGGTTGCTTCATTCGATCGATGCAGGACCGGACTTCTTCCCGTTAGGCCAGCATGACCAATTTTTGGCCCTTTCTTATCTGGTGGTGCTATGAGTACTTGCCTATTCGTTGGCCCCGCGGTTATTGAGGATGACCTTTATCCTCATGCTTTGAGGTGGGCTCGTGACCGGGTGGCTCAGCGATCAGAGAGTACTAACTTCGTGACGCTACAGGGGAACCTGGAGTTGATTAAGGCAAGGGACATGACTTGGCGGCAAATTTCTAATTGAAAAAGGTTTTTCTAGAGAAAAAATAGATACCACTCTTTTTATTAAAATAAAAAATAATGATATGCTTGTAGTACAAATTTATGTGAATGATATTATATTCGGTGCTACTAATGAGTCACTTTGTGAAGAATTTGCTAAGTGTATGCAGGGAGAATTCGAGATGAGTATGATGGGCGAGCTCAACTACTTTCTCGGACTTCAAATCAAGCAATCAAATGAAGGCATCTTCATCAACCAAGCCAAATACATCAAGGACTTGATCAAAAAGTTTGGCATAAAAGATGTAAAGCCGATAAGTACTCCAATAAGTACTATAACAAAATTAGATAGCAATGAGAAAGGTAAGTCAGCAGATACTAAACTTTATAGAAGCATGATAGGCTCCTTATTGTATCTAACTGCTAGTAGACCAGATATAATGTTTAGTGTTTGCTTGTGTACTCATTTTTAAACCAATCCGAAAGAATCTCATGTGATTGTTGTAAAGAGAATTTTTCGTTATCTTAAGCACACACCAAACCTTGGATTATGGTATCCAAAGGGTATATGTTTTAATTTGAATGCTTATACTGGCGTTGACTATGCGGGGAGTAGAGTTGAAAGGAAGAGCATAAGTGGCTCTTGCCAACCCCTAGGTAACATGATTGTATCTTGGAATAGTAACAAACAAAATTCAGTTTGTCTCTCCACAGCTGAGGCTGAATATGTAACAGCTGGCAGTTATTGTGCTCAAGTGTTATAGATCAAGCAACAATTAGAAGATTATGGAATCTTGTTTGATCATATTCCTATTAAGTGTGGTAATACTAGTGCTATAAACTTGACTAAAAATCCTATTCAACACTCTCGCACAAAGTACGTTGAAATTAGATATCACTTTATATGAGATCATATACAAAAAGGTGATATTGAACTTGATTTTTTGTGGACCAAGATGCAATTGGCTGATATCTTTACTAAATCATTGATTAAAGATAGTTTTTGTATGACAAGAAGAGAATTAGGAATGAGTGTTCCTATGCTTTAAAATTTGATTAATTCAAGTGAAATTTGTGTTTTGAATGTTTTAAATGTGTTTATTATTTGTATGAATTGCATTTCCTGAATTTATGATTCATCGCATAATCATATTAAGACATTCTTTATCTCAAAACTTGAAAAAGGTCATATCCTGAATTCCTTATAATTGACATGCCTAGTCTGGTCGCATGAGTCGACACTCCATTTCAATGGGTCGACTTATCACGACAGTGGACTCAAATTATTTCATTAACAGGCATGTATCGACTCATCAAGTTCATGAGTTGCCTCCTGAGTAGGGCCTACATACTTTCACGAAACCCACTTTTACAAACATTCGAAATTTTCCTCTCTCTCTCTCTCTCAATCTCACTCTTTTTCTCTCCCGCTCCCTTGTTCGCACCAAAGCCCAACCATTACCTCCGAACCATCACAAATCTTCATCTCAATCATCTTATAAACTCTAATTGACTCCATTCCATCCTCTCTTAACTATTCCTAATCCTACAATAGCTCCCAAGATCTCTAAGCCGAAAAAGATGTCTAAAGCCTTAGTCGTAGCAACCACCCTTATTTCAAAAGAGCCAAAGAGCAAATCAAAAGGGGAGTCTAGCAAGGACAAAAGGAAGTGAAAGAAGAGTAAAACTGGAGAAACTACATCCTTAACAGTTCTGGAATGCAATGAACCATATTTCAGTGAGGGCAAAGCTTAGGAAAGCTACAATTCAAGTTTTTCTCTTAGAAATGTGTTCAATGGAAGATGGATAGATTATAAATTCTTTGATCATCATAAGTTCGAATTTTGGATAAAGTTTGGGAACTTAGGGTGGAAATATATGACAACACTCAGGGATGATGTATACTCTGATTTGGTTGTTCATTTCTATGTTAATGCCGAAAGGAACCTTGGAGAGGCATCCATAAATAGCTATGTTAAGGGTGTCCCTTTCACCTTAGATAGAGAGGTGATCAGACACATCCTTGGAATCAAGCTCGGTGGAGAAGTTTATAGAGATAATATTTCTAGGAAGGATCAACTGAAAATTCTCTATGGAAAAGATGTAGATGAAAGTGTACAACCCCTTGCAACTGATTTGCCTCTTGACTTGAGGCTAGTGCATCATTTTACTTGCACCATTATTACTCCCAAAATTGGAAAGTATGATTATATTTCGGAGAAGCAGTTATTTTTCTTGTGGGCATACATAACCGATTCAAGTATGGCTCAGATAAATCGCTCCTCGAAGCCCTTCATCGTATGGCTCAAACACGACTACTTTCAACAACCCCTGGAGCGTCTCGCAGACGCTCCGCCGAGGTTGAATTTTTCTCCAATTCCCTGATCAAAATGCACCGTCAAACAACTTGAGAAATACATAAATCTTAGGATTTCCGAAAGTATTTCGAAGGTACCTTCCATCGGTACAATCCGATCGAAAAGGTCGTTTCCCGAAGGCCTCGATCACACCACACGAATACAGCCACTTTCGAACACCCTCGGAGCATATCACAGACACTCCGTAAAAATGCCCTTTTATGCACACTTCCCGAGATGATATCCCGCACTTCCAAACATAATTCAAACTTTTCAAAAACATGAAAGTCCACGAGAAACCTCAAGAGAACACCGTGGGTGCAACCAATTCCCCCGAAACCTTTCCAGTTGGCTCAATTATCGAGGCAAAGTTTAAATGAACCTTCCCGATGGCGGAGCGTATGCTACATGCACCAAAATTTTGATCAATTGAGATTGAGTCAGTACAATGGGTGCCACGTGGCGTTTTGCTAGTGGAATAGTACTCGCGCATGTAGCACATTGTCGCGCCCAGATTTTTCGCACTCGAGGAATACTCACACAAGCGGGAAAAATGCTGTACTCTCTCGTTAGAACTCACCCTCCTAGAAGAATGAGTGCGACTAGGTTTGAATTGAAAAATTGATTTGAATAAAGGGCTTTTGAAAAAGATTCGGAGTAGCCACCTAACTTGATTAAGGTGAGTTAGGTCACCTAAAAACTAAGCATAATCCAAAAACTACACTTAGGGTTTTTGGAAAACGATTTTGGAAAACATTCTCAAGAAAGGGGTTTTAGGAAAACGGGTTGTTTGGCAACCTTTGGAAAACATTTAGCCCTTTTTAGAAAAATAACTCCTTTTTGGTCTTTGAAATCAGTGATCCTAGGTTCGGAGGTTGGTTACGTGTAGGGAAGACGCACTAAGCTATCACCCTACCCCGCCCTTTCGGTACCTACGTGTCAATCTACCCTAGATTCACCTACGAGAGTCTTCACCTAACTATTGGCCAATCCTATCCACTTTGAAAAACAATGTTTATAAATTATCATGATGCATGATATGCAAGTGCAAGTTAAGAAAATTGAAAAATAGATTTGGAAATAAATTTGAAAAGAAATTGATTTGATTTGAAAGAGATTTGAAATTGGATAGATTTGAAATTGAGAAATTTTGGAAATTGAAAGTAGAAATTTGAAAATAGAAATTTGAAATGGGAAATTTGAAAATAGATTGGAGATTTGGAAAGATTTTGGAATTTGAAATTTGAAGAAAGTTGTGACCATACCTATGAAGGTGGAATTGAAAGTTTGAATAGTGTTGTGACTGCACCTATGAAGGTTGCCTACGTATCCCTTTGGAGGAATCAGGTCAGTCGTAGTTCGGACCGGAGCCCGATTGAAAAGAGATTGATTTGAAGAGAGAAATTGGATTGGAAGAAAGAGATTGAATTGAAAATTGGATTCGATTTGAGATTAGAAGAGGAGATTGGAAATTGAAATTGAGAAGATTGGACTTTGATTTGAAGAGATAGATTGGGAATTGTTTTGAAAAAGAGAAGGTTTGAGAAAACCTAGACTTAGGAAAAAGAAGAGACTTAGGAAAGATTTGACTTGGCTTGGAAGATTTGGAAAGGTTAGATTTTAGGAGAAGTTCGAATTAGGAAAAGTCTGATTTAAGAAAGTTTCGAATTAGGAAAGTTTTAGGTTTAAGAAAGTTTTCAACGAAAGTTTTGAAATGGGAAAGTATTGAATTTAGAAATGTTTTGAATTAAGAAAAGTTTAGTTTGAGAAAGGTTTAGAATTTGGAAAGTTTCAAATTAAGAAAGTTTTGAATCTTGGAATGTTTGAAAAAGGGAAGTTTTGAATTTGGAAAGTTTTGAAAACAAGGAAGTTTTGAAAATAAGAAAGTTTTGTTTCGGGAAAGGTTTGAAAAAGGAAAGTTTTTAGTTTAGGAAATGTTTAAATTAAGAAAGTTTTGAGTTTAGAAAAGTTTTAGATTTGGAAAGATATTGAAGTTTTGGAAAGTTTAGAACTTTGGAGAGATTTAGGTTTAGAAAGATTTAACTTGAGAAAGTTTCAAATTTAGAAAGTTTTGATTTTAGAAAGATTTGAAATTTAGAAAGTTTAGGATTTAGAAAGTTTTAGAGTTTGAATTTTAGAAAGTCTTGAAATTAGGAAAGCTTGAATTTAGGAAAGGTTTTGAAAACTTGAATTTGGAAAGTTAAGATTTAGAAAGGGGGTTAAATTAAGAAAGGGTTGAATTCTAGAATTTTAGGAAAGATTTTTATGTTCAAGTTTTGGAAACTTAAGGTTTAGGAAAGTGAAAGTTTAGGAAGGATTTGAATTAGGAAAGAGTTGGATTTTGAAATTTAAAGAAAGATTTAGAGTTTAGGTTTAGGAAACTTATGGTTTAGGAAGGTAGGAAATTAGGAAGAAGTTGAATTAGGAAAGGTTTGGGATTTGTTTCCAAAAACGGAGGATTGGATTTGGTTTCTTAAAGGGAAGATTGGATTTAGTAAGGATTTGAAAAGGGAGATTCTGGAAACCCTAGTTTTGGAAAATTATAGTTTTGACGTAGAAAATAGGTTTTGGAAACGTGTATCGTTTGGATGTGAAAACAAGAGGTTTTGGAAACCTAGGTGTGGGGTAAAGTTTGAAAACTATGTTTTTGGGAAGAAAATTAGGGTTTTCTAATTGTGGGTTCTAGGGCTTGACTTGGGCTTCTAAGGAAAAAGGATTTTCGAAAAGTGCGTTTTTGGAAACGAAGGTTTTCTAGAAAGGAATCCTAGAGAGGAATTTTTGGAAAGTGAATTTGAAGGGGGAGTTTTTGGAAAAAGATTTTAAAGAGAAGGAGTTTTGGAAAGTGTGTTTTTGGAAACATAGATTTTGGAAGGAAATCCTAGAGAGGAGTTTCTAGAGGAAAGATTTTGGAAAGAAAGGTTTTGGAAAGATTTTTGGAGAGAGTTTTTCTAGGAAGATTTTTGGTAGAAAATTGTTGAAGAGAGTTTTTGGAAAGATTTTTGGGGAACGTTTTTAGAAAGTGGATTTTGGGGAGAGGATTTTGGAAAGGAGTCGAAAAAGGGAGTTTTGAAAAATAGATTTTGGAAGGGAGTTTTTGAAAACAATTTTGAAGAGGAGAGTTTTAGGAAAGTATGTTGAAAAAGAGATTTTTAGGAAGAAAGACTTTTTGAAAAGAGAGTTTTTAGAAGGAGTAAAAAACATCTCACTTTCCTAAAGCAATTCTAACCATAAGAGGGCTAGAACCACTTTAGGAAAGCGGTTTTGAAAACAACAAGATTTGAAAATATGGGCCGTATTGGTCACTTTTAATGTAACACTTTCCTAAAGCAACCCTAGCCATGGAAAGGCTAGAATCACCCTAGGATCGTGGTTTTGAAAACAAGTTTTTGAAAAAAAGATTTTGATGTAATTTTGAAAAACAAGTTTGAAAATGGTTTTGAAAACGAGTTTGAAAACGAATTTTGGAAGATGCAAGACTATGATATACACAATGCAATTTTGGGATCGTGAACATACAAGGTTAAGGCTTCACCACATAATCAAGGGGGCCGGACCCACGTGGTCTCTGGTTAGACTAGAAGAAAGCCCCCGACACGGTGACTCTCCAACAGTCTAATCCTACACATGGACCGGGAGTCCCCTTGTTTCAAGCATGCAAAGAAAGGAGGGAAAGAGATGGGGGATTAAAATAGAGAAAACCCAAGTGGGTTGGAGAGAGAAGAGAGAGGGGGGAAGTGCAGAAAATTAAAGAGAAAGCCTATTGTATGTCTTCTTTATTTTGCGCGCCGCGCTGTCTTCGGTCTTCAATCTTTGTCTTGATCTTCACCTTCAGTCTTCAAGAGTTGTCTTCAAGCTTTGGATGGCAGCTCTTCAAGTCTTCAAAGGATGGTTGAAGGCTAGTGTATGAGTGTATGGAGGTGTATAGGAGGCTAGGGTTTATGTATAGTGGCTAGGGTATGGAAAACCTAGGGAGGCTAGGGTTTTTGAGGTGCTCGAGCTCTGTATATCAAAATATAAGATTTTTAGGTTAAGTTTGCAAACCCTTTTCACGTTGAATGAGGCTCTGTATTTATAGAAGTTGGACAAACCTAGCGCCTGTTACAGTGGCGCCAGGGCAAACTTTACACTAGCGCCACTAGGAGTGGCGCCAGGCCATTTTTTGGCTTGGCGCCACTACTAGTGGTGCCAGCCAATTAGGAAAGGTTTAAGGTCGGCGAGCAACGTATCTTTGACTAGATTTGGGCGCCTGTACTAGTGACTACCATGCAATTTTTAGCCTGGCTTCACTAGGAGTGACTCTGGAAAGTCCGGGAATGATTTGGAGGAGCCGGGAATGACCCAGAAGGCCGAAAAGAAGCAGGAACACTTAAAATAGTGTCCTGGAGGTATTTGATTTGAAAAGTGAGGATAAGATGTGTCGAAAAGGTTGACCGGGCCCTTAGGGGCAAAATGGTCAATCGGACTGGGAAACTGCCGGAACAGACTCGGACTGTCCCGGAAGAAGGCTTGGGATTTAGAAACATTATTCAGAATGTTCCCAGAGGTTGCCGGTTTAATTTCTAGAGCCGGCGTGGTCGGAAAAGGAGACCGGCCCACTAGGGGCAAAACGTTCATTTTGTACCGGGTTGGCCGAAACTGACTCGGAATGATCCGAAAAGGTAAAAGGAGGTTGAGAACACTATAAAAGTAGTCTCAGGAGGTTACCGATTTGATACCCAGAGCCGGTGTGGTCGAAAAAAGAGACCGGCCCACCAGGGACAAAACGGTCATTTTGTACCAGGTTGGCCAGAACTGACTCAGAATGATCCGGAAAGGTAAAGAAAGGTTGAGAATACTATAAAAAGTATTCTCGGGACATTACCGGTTTGATACCCAAAGCAAGTGTGGTTCCCGGGCAATTTGGATGTCTAGGGGCAAAATAGTTATTTAGCTTCAAGTGGACCCTACGGGCCCGAGAAGCGACTGGTGGACTAAATTCAAGTTAAAAAGGTGGGCTTAGAGTCTAAATATGCATGTGATGTATGAAAGTGAGCTTGGTCAGCTCGGAGGTTGCCGAGCGGGCAAAAATGGGATGCTTACACACATGCGCCTGTGCGCATGTCCTATATGTGCCAGTGTCCAAAAGTTTTGCCTATAAATAGAGGTCTCCCCCTTTGCATATTCCAAGTCTGAAATTAATGCGAAGCCCTGCTGAAATCACTCCAGAACCTCGAATCTCCATATATATTCTCCCCCTCCAACACTTAGGCTAGATTCTACCTCTCTCAAGCCTATACACTTCACCTATAAGGCCTTATACACCATTACACACTCCATTCCAGCCCCTTAAGCCTTCTTGAAGTCATTCAAGCTCTAATCAAGACTTCCATTGAAGACTACAAGTGTGTTGAAGGCAAAATGTGGTATTCCTTTTACATTTTTATCTTCCCCCACTCTTCTCTTCTCCCTCCTAGCCTACTTACATCATTCTCTATTTTGATCCCCATCTTCAACCCCCCATTCTTGCATACTTGAGCCAAGAGGACTCTTAGATCATGCCTAGAGGAAAACAAGTGAGAGCCACCGTGTAGGGGGATCTCTCACTAGCCTACTTCAAGATGGTATGGCCTAGGAGCCCCTTGTTTATGTGGTGTAGCCTAAAAGCCTTGTATGTGATCATGACCCATTGCATATTACTATTTTGGTCATGTCTTGTGTGCTGGGCTTCATTTTATGCTTATTGTCATGTTCTATAATGCTTACATTACTCTTAAACTCCATGTCATTTTCAAGCTCTATATTTCTTTTAAAAATGGTTCCAAGAGTTGTCCCCTTGAAATTTAGGATAAGACCTTAAAAATCATGCCATAGAAGATCCACTTCTAACCCTTTAACTCTCATTTTGGCATCATGGCATTTTGACTTGCATAAAGATTGTTTTCTAGCTCTCTAAATTTCAAGGTTTCCACTCTTTCAAGAATAGTGGTTAGAATGGCCCCATGGAACCCTCTCTTGAGTGGTCTCCCTTTTGTTGGCCATAGGAACCCTCTCCTGATGGATTGGTTCCCGTAAAAAAAGAAAAAAAAAAAAAAAGAGCCTTCAAAATCCTATTCCAAAGACGATTTTGCAAAAGTGCATGCTCTCCATCTTGGCCTTGAAAATAGTGCTTTAAAAAGTTGTCATCATGTTAATTTTTTGACCCCTTATACTCTTGCCAAGATAGTGGTTATAATGGCCATGAGGGAATCTTCCTTGGAATGGTCTCCAATCACCAACCATCTAAACCATACTCTTGACTAGAGTCAAAATTTTCATGAAAATGATCTTCAAAAGGGTTATGAACCAAAGTCATTTGCATAACATAAGTTGTTTTTCAAAACCCTTTCTAAAAGTGCATGAAACCAACTTTCAAAACCATTTCCCAATCCAACCCTAGGCTAACTTAACCCTAGTTGTCTAACCCTTGGTTAACTTGACCCTAGTTGTCCAAACCTAGGTTAACTTGACCCTAGTTGACCAACCTTAGGTTAACTTGACCCTAGTTGCCCAACCCTAGGTTAACTTGACCCTAGTTCACTCACCTTAGGTTAACCTAACCCTAAGTCATCCTAACCTTAGGTTAACCCTACCCTAGTTAGTTAACCCTAAGTCATCCCAACCTTAGGTTAAACCTACCCTAGTTAGTTAATCTTAGGTCACCTTAACCTTAGGTTAACCCAACCTTAGTTAGTTAACCATAGGTCATCTTAACCCTATGTTAACCTAACCTAAGTTAGTCAACCTTAGGTCACCTCAAACCCTAAGCCAAGCCAACCTAGGTTAGTATACTTCAAGGTTCCAACTCTTGAACCCTTTTTTAAATGATCATTCAATTTTCAAACTATTCTCATAACCTATTTTTCTAAAAACCCCCTATTTTCATGATTTCAAAAATCCAACTCCATAAACTCTTCAAATGTTCCTACACTCCATCTTCAAAACATTTCCAAAAATGCTTTCAAAAGATCACAAACCTAAGGTGTCCCTAGCCTTCTCATGGTTAGGAATTCCAAGGAAAAGTGATAAATCAAGAACAACCTCCAAGGTTGTCCATATTAGGATTCCAAACCTTTAGCCATTTTCAAAAACCACTTTCAAAAACTAATTCATCAAAACATTCTAAAGTCATGCCTCCAAGGTACTCAAAACAAAACTTCAAAAACACTTTCAAGTTCTCTTAAGTCATGCCAAAGCATTTTTTCAAAACTCCTTTAAATTGATCCAAAAAAATTTTCAAAACACTCCACCATCCAATTCCAAGTCAAAACCTCCAAGACTACAAAGAGTATTCAACTTCCAAAGATCTCAAAGTGTCTTAAACTCTTCCAAAGATCTCAAAGTGTCTAAAAACTCTTCCAAAGACCTCAAAGTATCTTAAAACTTTTCCAAAGACCTCAAAATGTCTTAAGCTTTTCTAAAGACCTCAAAGTGTCTTAAACTTTTCCAAAGACCCCAAAGTATCTTCAAATCTTCCAAAGGCCCTAATGCGCCTATTTTCCATCGGGCT
The DNA here is from genome assembly GCA_033060915.1 of Euryodendron excelsum. Classification (NCBI taxonomy): domain Eukaryota; kingdom Viridiplantae; phylum Streptophyta; class Magnoliopsida; order Ericales; family Pentaphylacaceae; genus Euryodendron; species Euryodendron excelsum. The sequence continues at coordinate 12,349,569 of CM065398.1, read as the reverse complement.
CTTGCCTGAACTACGAATGACCTCATTCTCGCCAAATGAGATACGTAGGCAACCTAAAATGGTGCGGTCATAACTTTTATTTCAACTCTAATCCCTTTTTAAAAAATTCCAATCAATTCAAAATTTCTATTCCAAACTCTTTCAAAACTCCCATTATTTTCAAACTTCTTCCAAAAACTTGCATCATGCATTGTCCATCCGAAAAGCGATAACTAAACCCCATTTTCAAAATTCTAAAGTGGATATCAAGTGGACAATAGTAACCGGTTATTCTAGTGAGTGAACAAAGGGTGATTGGACATCTAGGTACTGAAAGGGCGGGGTAGGGTGATTATTTTAAGATATCTTCCCTACACGTAACCAACCCCCGAACCATAGATTTCTATTTTCAAATGACCAAAATGGAGTTATTTTTCAAAAGGGCTTAAATCTTTCCAAAGGTTGCCAAACAACTTATTTTCTTAAAAACCCTCTCTTGAGGGAGTTTTCAAAACCTTTCCAAAAATCCTAAGTTTAATCTTCGGATTAACACTTAGTTTTAGGTGTCCTAACTCACCTTAATCAAGTTAAGTGGCGACTCCTATTTATTTGAAAAGCCTTTTGTCAAACCAATTTTCAAACCTAGTCGCACTTGTCCTTCTAGGAGGATGAGTTCTAGCGACAGAGTTCCGTGCTTTAGGGTCTCCGAGCCGAAAGGACCTTGGACATCCCAAAAATCGGGGCGTGACAACTGGCGACTCCACTGGGGGCACTCAGAGGGTTAGGCTATTAACATGTCTCTTCACCCTTCACTCACCCAGAATCTCCGGTTACTTTGTCCAGTTTTATCCACTTCTCAAATTTTTCCAAGTTTCCAAAAACAAATCCAATTTTCTAAAATGATTTTCAAATAAGTGTCATCACTTCCATTCATTGCTTACATTTATGCTCTTGCATTGACTATCTGTTTCACCTTGCATTGAGTTTGTCAAAAATTTACTAACTCTTTGCATTTGTCTTTTGTAGGTGGACCTTTGTTCACATTTTTACTTCATGTCTTATTTATTGCCATGTATGCAAATGAATGGACAGGATGTGATGTGTGTTGTTGGGTCCTTTCCTCCATTTTTAAAAATTTCACACACACTTGGTGCGCTCACTTGCATTTGCATCTTGCATATATTACCTGGCTACTACCCTTCTAGATAGAAGAGGGAACAGTATATTGATTGTAGGCGGATGCTGTGTCAGTTTCTTAGCTTATGGTCTCTTGATAGTTCCCCCACTCAAACCACCAACCAAAGATGGAGTTCACCTTCTCAAGGGTGGACGCCGGAGGTTTGAAGGTTCGGGAACCGAGCTTTTTAGGAAGCATTAGTAAACCCCAAACCTCATGCTCATGTAGCACCCCGTGCATAGCCAAACCTCTGCCGGATTTAGGACACACGCGTTAATTTCAAAATCAAGGAGGAAAGGGCGACCACTTTATTTTTCCCTCACAAATTTTGTCTAATCCCTACTGTTATGCTATCCAATTCTTGCTGCTTCCATGTACACGCATCATAACGGCTCATGCATCGGAATTCAGTTCAAGATAAGAGTTCTCAAAGCAACTCAAGTCATTGCATTTCCATGCATCCAATCAACCCTTAGAGAAAGGCTCAAAGACCTTCTCGCCTAATTCAAGCCAATCCAAAACTCCTAAGGGTACCACGAGACCCTAAGGGTTCATGGCATGCATCAAAGTCATCTCATAAAGAGGGGCCCTAATCCCTCTTCACTCACGAAGATAGGGATACCAAGAAGACAAGGGGGAATCTGGAAGCAAGATCTCTCACCAACCTCTACCTAGGAAGGTCAATCCAAAGACTCAAGAGTGATTTAGGATTTCAACTGTAAAATAGAATAGGTGAAGGTCCCAAGGAAAATGTTCCCCTTCCCCTTCAAATGTACTCTCAATTCCATGTAAAAAGAAATCAAATGCAATAAAGCTATCCTTTCTACTTTCATCGAATGAATGTATGAGTATGTGAATGAATGAATGAACAGGCTCGTACAGGTACAGTATTGTATACAGGGGCAATCCCCTATTTTCAAACGTGAGCCAACACATCATGCTTAGTTTTTCTCTGAAAATAGGGGCACCCCTAGGGCATGCATTACATAAAAATTTCCAATCCAAAGGCACTAACTTCTCCTTTTTATTTTTCTTTTTACATTCTCATTGTCTTCTCCCTAGCCTACAAAGGCCAAGAGAGTCAGAGAGTGAACCAAGAATGAAAAGGGGGTCTTCTAAACTGCTTATTCATTGCCATTATGCTGTCCATATAATTACTATTAGGCTTATGCATTAACAGCCATCCCACGACTAGAGTGCCAAGAAACTCTAGCCATTGCATTCTCATGCATTCAACCAATTGTAGAGAGAAAGAGATGATCTAATCTCATGCTAATCAAACCTACCCAAACCTCTAAGGGTTTCTCCAACCCTAAGGATTCATGGCATGCATAGAATCATATCTCAAGAGAGGCCCAAATCTCTCTCAGTCCATGTAGGCGGGATTCCCTAAACAAAGAAGTATCAACCGGCGCATGCCAAAGAGGTATTGTATTGCACACAGGGGTAAAATCCCACCTCCAAAATGGACTCAACATCATGCCTAGATTTCCTCAAAGAAAGGACCTCTATAGGACATGCATTGTATAAAAACTTCAACTCCACATGCTAACTGCATTTTGTTTTTCTTTTTTTAGGTCCAAGAGCACACTCAAACTGATAGAATCCCTTTGGCATCCCGCCTAGTTCATAATTCATGCAAAGCCATGATCTTGACACCATGTTGCCACTCTACCAGTCCTCAAAAAGCCATCCTTGTGCAATCAGATGACACTCATGGAAAATGGAGTTTGAAGGACGCCGGCGTGATTCCAACACCAATCTGAGGGGTTTATTCCCGAAAAGGGGGATTTCTTTCAAACTCGTCTTTCAATTTTCAATTCAAATTTGAGCATGAAAATAACATCATCTAAATAAAAATGATCCAGAGTTTTTACATTTATATCATTGTCTCATGGCACTTCACGAATGATGTCTTCTTCTTTAGGAATTTTTTCTTCGAAATGTTTTACCCTGACTTGGAGAATGGGATAACGCAAGCACCGCTTTTAGCAAAAACAGTCTCTGACTCCAAAAAGAGGGGAGAGAAAAAGAAGAAGTGAAGAGAGAGGGGAAACACAGAGGGGTGAGAGATGAGGATCAATCACATATCTCATTGAAGTCCAAAGAGTGACCCCTGAAGGATGTCCTAGCAAAGTAGGAACTAGCTAAACCCTCAAAATGAAGGGGAGCCATCATTTCATTCTCCCAAACAGAAAGCAATCCGTTGGTCAGCCCACTAGAGTCGTAGGTGATTTCCATTCAAAAGCCCAAACCAGTAGCCACACCCTATACTGGGGCAAATGCATGCAAGGAATGAATCTGCGAACTAACTTTTACCATTTTTAAGGCGTTGCTAAAATTTTGAAAGAGCTTTATAGACTAAGCAATTCAACTTGAAATGAAAAGAGGCCATCTTTTCTTCTACCATACAATTAAATATAATCCTTGCTAAGCCCACTTGAGCCGGTCGCATTCTCATCATTTAGCCGACCTAATGATCACCGCCCACATTGGGTCGAGGCAAAATCATCAATGTGTGATGATTTTCAAGAACACCTGCAGCGAACAGTACCCTCCAAGAGAACGAACAATGAACAAAGGGTGATCTCCAATAGAGCGTGCAATGAATGAATGGCGATTTACAAGAAAGTGCGCAATAAATGAATGATGATCTCCAAGATGATGCAGTATTTATGCCATCTGTAGGAACCAACATAATAGCAAGTTTTTCAAAAAAAAAACAAAATTGAATGACGATGATTTTCAAGCACAATGATGATTTCCAAACGCAATGATGACTTCCAAGAGAAGATAGAGTCATCCAAGACGACAACAGAAGAACAAAACAGAAGCGAGCTTCCGGACAAAGAGAAAAGTCCAGAAGAACAACAAAGGTAGGATCCACTTGCCAAAGGTGATCATGGGTCTTCAAGAGCCTAGCAAATATAATAGGTTTTGAGCCTTTATCCTTCCTTTCAAATACCCCATCACCTGGCCCACATTACGGTCCAAATTAAAGTCCTCTTAGATCAAGAAAAATTGCTTAGTCTAAATAAGCTTGAACAAAGAAATGGCAACATCTAAAAAGAATGGCACGTACAGGGGAAAATTCATTCCTTGCAAAAGGGGGTTCTGGTTCATACAACCCCCGCTGAATTTAAAGATTTGGGCCCATGTATCCCTTCATTTCTTACAACCCTTAAACTTGGCCTACATTACGGTCCCAAGTAAAGTCTTCTCTGATTGATGAAGGAAGCTACAGGTTACTTTGCCAAAGGGCGATGTCGGCTGTTGCTCGAGAGGTCCACTCAAAGAAATCTTCCTTTTCAACAAAAGAGAAAGGGGAAAACCAAGTCAATGGATTGAACCTCTGAGAAGGTGCAAGTGCTATCACATCCTGACAAGGAAAGGGTAGAATTAGGAAGGGGAATTCCGAAAAGAAGAACAGAAGTTCAAATGACGGCCTAATTCTGAGACATAGCTCCTACAAATGAACACAAATCCTAGGGCATACATCCCTAGATAAACCCATGCATCCATCTCATCCATATATATATAACTTGTGCATTCATCAAAAAGTATTACATGCATTCAATTTCATCCATGTATAAACGTGTGCATTCATCCAAAAGTATGATATGCATTCAACTCCATTCTTGTATAATCCTATGCATTCATCAAAAAGTATGACATGCATTTAATTCTACTCATGCATAAGCCTGTCGCATTCATCAAAAAGTATGATATGCATTCAATTTCATTTTCGTGTATTCATCAAAAAGTATGACATGCATTCAAAATCTATCTCTATTCATTCATCAAAAAGTATGATGTGCATTCAATTTCATTCATGCATGTGCATTCATCAAAAGTATGACATGCATTCAAAATTCATCTCTATATATTCATCAAAAAGTATGATAGGCATTCAATTTCATTTATGTGCATTTATCAAAAAGTATGACATGCATTCAAATTCCATCTTTGTGCATTCATCAAAAAGTATGATATATCCATCTCTATGCGTTCATTAAAAAGCATGACATGCATTCAATTCTATCCCTGCATGAGCATCCATCAAAAAACATGATTTACATTCAAGTCTATCCTTACGCATTCATCAAAAAGTATGACATGTATCAGCCTGTGCATTCATCCAAAAATATGATGTGCATTCTTTTTAACCTATGGTGGACTTATACAGTATATACCAAACAACATGTCTAACAAAATACACTGACAAATGTTCAAGTGATTACAAAAGAAAAGATGTTCTGAAGCAGAAGTTCAACATTCCGGAAGGTTTGTCGTCCAGAATCCAAACACTCTGCAAAAGAAATGGCGTACAGCCCGAAAAACCCAAATTGTCATCCATAGACAACAAGAAATAGAGAATGGGGCACTGAATCACCCTCAGCCTCCCCAATCAACCATGAACCTTTTTCAAAATCGCAGAGAATAGGGCAGTGACCCACCCTCGACCACCTTAATTAATGTCAGCCTGACTCGACCTCTTCAAATCGTGAAAACTAGGGCAACGGTCTACCCTACACCTCCCATTCAATTGCCAACCAGTTGATCCACTCAAGTCAGTGGCAAAAGTCAACAAATCAACACATCGAAAAAACATTACTCTCCAAAAATCTAAATCTAAGAAGCAGCAAAAGTCAACTTCTCCAACATTCAATACAAAAGAACTACAAGCAGATCTCTTATATCAGCAAAGTTTGGGTTTTAGAGCTTTCCCAAAAAAAGCAGATTGGGTTTCAAAGCTTCTCGAAAAAAGTAGATTGGGTTTCAAAGCTTCCCCTAAAAAAGCAAATTAGATTTCGGAGCTTCCTCCCAAAAAGCAAATTGGGTTTCAGAGTTGCCCCCAAAAAGCATATTGGGTTTTAGAGTTTCCCTCGAAAATGCAGATTGGGTTTCAGTGCTTCCCTCGAAAAAAGAAAATTGGGTTTCCAAGCTTCCCCCAAAAAGTAGATTGGGTTTCAGAGCTTCCCTCAAAAAAGCAGATTGGGTTTTAGTGCTTCCCTTGAAAAAGCATATTAGGTTTCAGAGCTTCCTTCCAAAAAGCAAATTGGGTTTCAGAGCTTCCCCCAAAAAAGCAGATTGGGTTTCAGAGCTTCCCTCGAAAAAGCAGATTGGGTTTCAGTGCTTCCCTCAAAAAAAGCAGATTGGGTTTCAGAGCTTCCCCCAAAAAGCAAATTGGGTTTTAGAGCCTTCCTCAAAAAGCAGATTGGGTTTCACTGCTTCCCTCAAAAAAAGCAGATTGGGTTTCAAAGCTTCTCCCAAAAAAGCAGATTGGGTTTCAAAGTTTCCTCCAAAAAAGCAGATTTGGGTTTCAGAGCTTCCCCTAAAAAAGCAAATTGGGTTTCAGAGCTTCTCCCGAAAAAGCAGATTGGGTTTCAAAGCTTCCTCCGAAAAAGCAGATTGGGTTTCAAAGCTTCTCTCGAAAAAGCAGATTGGGTTTCAGAGTTTCCTCCGAAAAAGCAGATTCGGTTTCCAAGCTTCCTCCAAAAAAAGCAGATTGGGTTTCAGAACTTCCTCCAAAAAAAAGCAGATTGGGTCCTCAAGCTTCCTCCAAAAAAGCAGATTGAGTTTTAGAGCTTTTTCCAAAAAAGCAGATTGGGTTTCAAAACTTCCTCCGAAAAAGCAGATTACGTTTTCGAGCTTTCCTCTTTAAAAACAGATATCAACCTTGAACCTCCCCAGAGAAGCAGCATTCTGTCAAACGGAGCGTCTGTTCAAGAAGACTCAGTTTCAAGATATCAACCTTAAACCACCTCTCAAAAGCTACGTCAGCAAAAATCCTATTTTGCCCACAAAAGCAAAACTCGACAGTCAAACAAACACCGAGTATTCCAATCTCAAGAAATCTCAATCTTGGAGGGCACAAATGTCCCCCTTTCAAGCTCTGAGACATAAGAATTACAAGCACAGAACAATCTCTGATGATTCCACAAGCTCAACCATCTCCAAATCTTTGAGGTAAAGCCCAGGTATAATTCTAACCGAATTGTCTCAAAATCAATTTAAAAAAAAAAAAAACAAAAAGCCCTTGCTTATCCAAAATTCAATTTTCAAAAGTCCTAACACTTCCAAGGCTTCATTTACAAAAACTTTCATATTTTAAAACCTTTCAAAACTTTTTTTTACAAAAACTTTCAAAGTAAAAAAAAGATCAAAGCTCTTACTTTCTTCCAAATTCAAAATCAATTTTCAAAAGTCAAATAATTTTTTCTAAAAATTTTCCTTCAAAAAGTTTCAAATTTCGAGTTAAAATGAATATCCTGAATGTTTTGCTTTAAAAAAAAAAAAAAGAAGAGAAATCAAAAGTTTCAAGTCAAAACAATTTTTCTATATGTTTTGTTGTCAACAGTTCAAGTCTCAAGCCAACATGAGTTTTCTATACATTTTGTCTTTGATAGCTCAAGTTTCGAGTCCAAATGAATTTCCAAAACATTTTATCTTCAAAAATTCAAACTTTGTGACAAATTGCATTCTCTAAACATTTTTCCTTCAACAAAACAAGTTTCAAGTCAAATCAATTTTTCCCTGCAAAAAAAAACTAGTCAAATCCCTGCAAAAACTAGTCTATTCTTTTTCCCTGCAAAGAAAAAAAAAAAGAGTTTCAATTCTAGTCAAATTCTAGGTTTTCTAACTTTTTCCTTTAAAAAGTTTGACTTCAAATCATTTCTTGGGTTTTCCAAAAACTTTTTCCTTCAAAAAGTTTAATCTCAAAGACTTTCGGCTTTTCAAGCTTTCGCCTCAAAAAGCCTAGCTTTCCAAAATTTCGGGTTTCTTAAGCTTTTCATTCAAAAGCTATGTTTTCCAAAAAATTCTGGGTTTTCAGGCTTTCATCTCAAAAGCCTAGCTTTCCAAAATTTTAGGGTTTCCCGAACTTTCTCCTTCAAAAGCTCCGCTTTCCAAAAATCTCGGGTTTTCTAGCTTTCGCCTCAAAAAGCTTAATTTTCAAAAAGTCTAGGGTTTTCTAGCTTTCGCCTCAAAAAGCTTAAATTTGCAAAATTTCAGATTTTCTAGCTTTCACCTCAAAAGCTTAACTTTTAAAATTTCGGGTTTTCTAGCTGTCACCTCAAAAAGCTTAATTTTCAAGTCTAGGTTTTCTAGCCTTCGTCTCAAAAAGCTTAACTTTGTGAAATTCCAGATTTTCTAGCTTTCGCCTCAAAAAACTTAACTTCCAAAATTTCGGGTTTTCTAGCTTTCACCTCAAAAAGCTCAACTTCTAAAATATCGGGTTTTCAAGCTTTTACCTTAAAAAGCGCACTATCAAAAAAGTTTCTGGCTTTTCAAAACTTTCTCCACAAAAAGTTTAATTCCAAAATCAAATTCTAGGTTTTCAAACCTTTCTCCTCAAAAGTTTTATTCCAAGTTTTAAAAGTTTTCCAAACCCTTTCAATTCAAATCCAAATCCCTCTATTACAGAAGGCCATTTCAAAATCATTTAAAAAAAATCCTTTTCAAAATTCAAAAATCCTAAATCTCTCTAAAGGAGTGTCATTCCATTGGTCAGAATGTTAGTTCAGGAAAAATTTTAAAATCGAGTTTTCAAAATTCCAAAATTCAAACAATCCAGTTTTCAAAACTTAAAATTCCAAATTCCAACAACTCCGGTCCCTCTGATTGCCTCGCCGTCAACATGGGATCCTTTCTTATTATTTTTTTGCCTTCGACAAGCAAAGACAGAAAAAGAGGGGCAGCTGTAAGCACCCCATTTTTGCCCGCTCGGCAATCTCCGGCCTGACCGGGCTCGGTTTCAAGCATCTCAACGCATACAGGCTTAAGATGAGCCTTTCAATCTCCAATCCAACTAATTGGTCGCTTCTCGGGCCCACAAAGACCCGCGGGAGCCATAAGCACTATTATTCCAGGCAACTTTTCGGACCGGGCGGTCCCGGAAACCAATGTCATCCAGGTAGCTTATCGGGATCGGGCGATCTCGAGGACCAACACCTCATCAAGTTCCAGACGGTTCATTTCTAGTGCCTGCTAGCCCGCCAATGTAGAATGTCCGTCATTTGGTAGCTCTCCGAGACCAGGCGTTCTCAGAGACCAACACCACCCTTACAGGTAGCTTTCTAAGACCAAGCGTTCCCAGAAACCAACACCACCCTACAGGTAGCTCTCTAAGACAGGGCGTTCTTAGAGACTAACACCGCACAGGTAGTTTTCCGAGACCGGGCGGTCTCGGGAACCAACACCTAGGTCAACACCGGCGCCTGCTAGCACGATTCGATGAAAAATGACCAAACCTGACCCTTGGGCCTCCAGGCACGTTTTGGAAAAGTTCAAAATTCCTCAAAACGATAAGTCCACCTTTCCAAAATGTTACTAAACTGTTAGGCGTCCCCCGCACGCCATTCGGTCCCATTCCTGTCTCGTTCCGGTAACTTTAGTCAAAATGACCGTTTTGCGCCCGAACGTCCCGACACTGCACAAACCCCACCGAACGATGAAGGACTCTCCCAAAACCATCCCTGAACGACTCGGTAGGCTTAACACAACATGCCAAAGCATTCCTGACCATTTTCAACCAAACCCGGTCAAAAGGACCATTTTGCCCCTGACAATCCAAACGCGCCCCAAAACGGCACCGGTCCTTCGTTGTTGAATGACGGATTTCGTCATGAGCCCCCGTCTAACCTAAGGAAGACCTCATGATGCTAAACACTTACGGCTCGATAAAAGTTTCCTAGAGTGTCTCACAGACGCTCCACCTAAATTACCTTTTCCCCCGATCCTCTGGATTATAATGCACCGTCAAATGACTTGAGAAATGCGTAAACCAGGGAATTCCTGAAAGCTTGTTCACAGATCTTTCCATCGATATGGCTCGATTGGATAGATCGCTCCCCGAAGCCCTTCAACGTATGGCTCAAACACGGCTACTTTCAACAACCCTTGGAGCATCTCGCAGACGCTCTGCCGAGGTTGACTTTTTCTCCAATTCCCTGATCAAAATGTACCGTCAAATGATTTGAGAAATGCATAAATCTTGGGATTCCCAAAAGTATTGCAAAGGTACCTTCCATCGGTACGATCCGATCGAAGAAGTCGCTTCCCGAAGGCCTCGATCACACAACACGAATACAGCCACTTTTGAACACCCTCGGAGCAAATCACAAACGCTATGCAAAAATGCCCTTTTATGCACGCTTCCCGAGATGATATCCCGCACTTCCAAACATAATTCAAACTTTTCAAAAACATGAAAGTCCGCGAGAAACCTCAAGAGAACACCGTGGGTGCAACCATTTCCCCCGAAACCTTCCCAGTTGGCTCAATTATCGAAGTAAAGTTTAAACGAACCTTCTCGGTGGCGGAGCGTATGCTACATGTGCCCAGATTTTGATCAGATCGACCAAATTTCGATCAACAGTCGAGATTAAGTCAGTACAATGGGTGCCACATGGCGTTTTGCTAGTGGAATAGTACCCACGCATGTAGCACATGCGCCTGTGCGCATGTCCTACATGCGCCAGTGTCTGAAAGTTTTGCCTATAAATAGAGGCCTCTCCCTTTGCATATTCCAGGTCCGAAATTGATGCGAAGACCTGCTGAAATCACTCCAGAACCTCGAATCTCCATATATATTCTCCCCCTCCAACACTTAGGCTAGATTATACCTCTCTCAAGCCTATACACTTCACCTATAAGGCCTTATACACCGTTACACACTCCATTCCAGCCCCTTAAGCCTTCTTGAAGTCATTCAAGCTCCAATCAAGACATCCATTGAAGACTACAAGTGTGTTGAAGGCAAAAGATGGTATTCCTTTTACATTTTTATCTTCCCCCACTCTTCTCTTCTCCCTCCTAGCCTACTTACATCATTCTCTATTTTGATCCCCATCTTCAACCCCCGATTCTTACATGCTTGAACCAAGAGGGCTCTTAGATCATGCCTAGAGGAAAGCAAGTGAGAGCCACCGTGTAGGGGGATCTCTCACTAGCCTACTTCAAGATGGTATGGCCTAGGAGCCCCTTGTTTATGTGGTGTAGCCTAAAAGCCTTGTATGTGATCATGACCCCTTGCATATTACTATTTTGATCATGTCTTGTGTGCTGGGCTTCATTTTATGCTTATTGCCATGTTCTATAATGCTTACATTACTCTTAAGCTCCATGTCATTTTCAAGCTCTATATTTCTTTCAAAAATGGTTCCAAGAGTTGTCCCCTTGAAGTTTAGGATAAGACCTTAAAAATCATACCTTAGAAGATCCCCTTCTAACCCTCTAACTCTCATTTTGGCATCATGGCATTTTGACTTGCATAAAGATTGTTTTCTAGCTCTCTAAATTCTAAGGTTTCCACTCTTTCAAGATTAGTAGTTGGAATGGCTCCATGGAACCCTCTCTTGAGTGGTCTCCCTTTTGTTGGCCATAGGAACCCTCTCTTGATGGATTGGTTCCCCTAAAAAAAAAAAAAAAAAAAGAGCCTTCAAAATCCTTTCGAAAGACGATTTTGCAAAAGTGCATGCTCTCCATCTTGGCCTTGAAAATAGTGCTTTAAAAAGTTGTCATCATGTTAATTTTTTGACCCCTTATACTTTTGTCAAGATAGTGGTTATAATGGCCATGAGGGAACCTTCCTTGGAATGGTCTCCAATCACCAACAATATAAACCATACTCTTGACTAGAGTCAAAATTTTCATGGAAATGATCTTCAAAAGGGTTGTGAAACAAAGTCCTTTGCATAACACAAGTTCTTTTTCAAAACCCTTTCTAAAAGTGCATGAATCCAACTTTCAAAACCATTTCCCAATCTAACCCTAGGCTAACTTGACCCTAGTTGTCCAACCCTAGGTTAACTTGACCCTAGTTCACTCACCTTAGGTTAACCTAACCCTAAGTCATCCTAACCTTAGGTTAACCCTAAGTCATCCCAACCTTAGGTTAAACCTACCCTAGTTAGTTAATCTTCGGTCACCTTAACCTTAGGTTAACCCAACCTTAGTTAGTTAACCATAGGTCATCTTAACCCTAGGTTAACCTAACCCAAGTTAGTCAACCTTAGGTCACCTCAAACCCTAAGCCAAGTCAACCTAGGTTAGTATACTTCAAGGTTCCAACTCTTGAACCCTTTTCTAAATGATCATTCAGTTTTCAAACTATTCTCATAACCTATTTTTCCAAAAATCCCCTACTCTCATGATTTCAAAAATTTAACTCCATAAACTCTTCAAATGTCCCTACACTCCATCTTCAAAACATTTCCAAAAATGCTTTCAAAATGTCACGAACCTAAGGTGTCCCTAGCCCTCTCATGGTAAGGGATTCCAAGGAAAAGTGATAAATCAAGAACGACCTCCAAGGTTGTCCATATTAGGATTCCAAACCTTTAGCCATTTTCAAAAACCACTTTAAAAAACTAATTCATCAAAACATTCTAAAGTCATGCCTCCAAGGTACTCAAAACAAAACTTCAAAAACACTTTTAAGTTCTCTTGAGTCATGCCAAAACTTTTTTTCAAAACTCCCTTAAGTTGATCCAAAAACATTTTTAAAACACTCCACCATCCAATTCCAAGTCAAAACCTCCAAGACTACAAAGAGTCTTCAATTTCCAAAGATCTCAAAGTGTCTTAAACTCTTCTAAAGATCTCAAAGTGTCTTAAAACTCTTCCAAAGACCTCAAAGTGTCTTAAAACTTTTCCAAAGACCTTAAAGTGTCTTAAGCTTTTCCAAAGACCTCAAAGTGTCTTAAACTTTTTCAAAGACCCCAAAGTGTCTTCAAATCTTCCAAAGGCCCTAATGCACCTATTTTCCATCAAGCTCTTGCCCGAACTACGAATGACCTCATTCTTGCCAAATGAGATACGTAGGCAACCTAAAATGGTGCGGTCTTAACTTTTATTTCAACTCTAATCCTTTTTTCAAAAATTTCAATCAATTCAAAGTTTCTATTCCAAACTCTTTCAAAACCCCCATTATTTTCAAACTTCTTTAAAAAACTTGCATCATGCATTATCCATCCGAAAAGTGATAACTAAACCCCATTTTCAAAATTCTAAAGTGGATATTAAGTGGACAATAGTAACCGGTTATTCTAGTGAATGAACAAAGGGTGATTGGACATGTAGGTATTGAAACGGCGGGGTAGGGTGATGATTTTAGGATATCTTCCCTACACGTAACCAACCCCCGAACCACAAATTTCTGTTTTCAAATGACCAAAATGGAGTTATTTTTCAAAAGGGCTTAAATCTTCCCAAATGTTGCCAAACAACCTATTTTCTTAAAAACCCTATCTTGAGGGAGTTTTCAAAACCTTTTTCAAAAACCCTAAGTTTAATCTTCGGATTAACACTTAATTTTAGGTGTCCTAACTCACCTTAATCAAGTTAGGTGGCGACTCCTATTTATTTGAAAAGCCCTTAGTCAAACTAATTTTTAAACCTAGTCACACTTGTCCTTCTAAGAGGATGAGTTCTAGTGACAGAGTTCTGTGCTTTAAGGTCTCCGAGCCGAAAGGACCTTGGACACTCCAAAAACCGACGCGCGACAATGCATTAGTAGAAAGTTATACACATTGAGCATAAGTTATGCTGTGTGACATCATTTGTTACTTTCTTCTGCATTTTCATCCCTACCTAGTGAATGTTATTACCTCGTGAGCTTCAGAGTATTTACCACCTTTCTGAGTATTTACATTTACTCAAGGATTGATCTTCACCCTCATTTCTCTTAAATAACTTCATTATGCTTGCATTTGGTTCATAAGATGAGTTTCGATCTTGATATTGCACTTTTACTCTATGGAATGTTACGATTTGGCACCTTAGACGTTATTCTAGTCCCATATCCTTTTTAATAGCCATTAACTCCCTTTTATTTTACCATATGACTCCTTTATCATTTTATTTGTCACCAAATTCTTCTTCAAGAGATACAATTGCGGCAGTGGTGCTCTATGGGGGAACAAGATTTATAGTTTTAAAAAAAACTGATGATGAACAATAAAGATGGAGATTGGTTGGGAAGGCCAATAAAAACGCAGGTACATGGCGGAGCTGAAAATATCAAAGTGAAAAGGGAGTACCATGTGGGTTGGAAACACAGTAGAGAAAGAAGGAATTGTAAAAATTGAAAATGTTCATGTATATGAAAACTTGGGTGCATAAAAAGGGAGGAGTTGGAAATGATATTCATTCATCATCTCATACACACATGATTTGATTTTTACTTACTTCTTATCATCCTACCTTATATCTCTTCGCCTTTCTAATCACTTAATTGATCTAAGGATGCTTGATTGTAATTTCTATTAGAGTAAAGGTTTTACCTTGTCAATTCTTTGAATCACTACTCATCTGTGAATGTTCCTTTATGAAGTTATGCCAAAGTCGATGTACTTACGTCTTTTTCGGTTCTTGTGTTGGATATGTTCATTTGTATTGACTAGTACAATTATTCCATTGTTGAATATATTATTTTGAGAACCATATGGATCTTTTATTTCGAGTGTATGCCGGGAAAGAATTGGATCAAGGTTTTAAGGCTTGGATTTGCATAATTGAGTTTCATATATGTTGCTTAGCATTGACTTATCCCACACACACAGATGAACTTCTCTAGAGGATGAATTTTTGCATACTCCTATATTTGTTTGAAGTTTGGAGTGTGTCCATCAATTCCTAGAGTAGCTAGTGCATATTTTTCTTAATTTTATCTTGAATTACTGTTCACAAAGAGATGTATGTGGGTATCATTACTGAAAATCCTTACGAGACACCACTCATTCATTAGGGGTAAACTAAGTGTTTAAAAGCTTAGTGCATATATTAAATGCACTCGGAATTCCCCCAAAAGAAGACTTTACTTTCTGTACATATCTCTTCTTTTATGTATTTTTGCTAGGAACTAGCAAAAACTAAGTTGGGGGGTGTTGATTTCACTTTAAAAGTATAATCTTAGTCCCCTAATTAGTTGTTTATTAGCCCCAATATGTTTATTAGAATAGATTTCTAGCAATAAATTGCTTTAAACTGGCTTTCATTGTGTATTGCAGGATTTTCAAGCTAAAACAAAAAAAAAATGGGCTAAAAGTGCTGGAGGACCATTTGAACGTACCGTTTAGACAGTGATTTCACCATTTGAACGCACTTCAGATGGCTTGGGACACCGTTCATACGCTACATCAGATGAAGGACTTTCATAGTCGAGTTTTTGCTTTTGAAGCCGTCCAAGAGTCATGATTCTGCGTCTGAGGACCATTCAGATAGTCAGGTTAACTGTTTAAACGATAAAATAACTGTTGAACGGTTATTTTATCGTTCGAACGCACCGTTCAAACACACATCGAACGCGCGTCGGACGCACTTCAGACGTATGGCGCAGTTTCACCCCAAAACCTAGCCGTAGCTGAAAAAGAGGGATAGAATTTTTTGGGCGAGTTTTGCGGTGAAAAATTGGAGAAATCCAAAAAGAATGTTGGTTTTTAGTTGTATTTGGTTAGCATTTTGTAGCAAGGATTCTAAGAAAAATGTTTAGGATAAAATCTTGCTAGATTCTTCTCTTATTCCTTATAATCTTCCTCATAATTTCTTTGTAATCTAAATAAGAGTTTTGTTCAATAAATTCTAGATTTATAGTTTAGATGGTAGTTGTTAATTTTGGCAAGCTTTTTTCCATGAATTTTTGTAACTAAATCTATTGTTTGGGTGCAAATATGAAGATCCTCCAAGGAAAGCATGAGAAGTAAAAGGGGAGTTTATAAATCTCATTGAATATCTATATTGTGTTTATTTTCTATTTTTGGATTGATTGTTGTAGAAAACTTAGATCTATAATCGTGGTTAAGTAACTTGTGATTTATTTCTAAGAATCTCTCAAAGGTGATTAAATCTAATTCCAAATTAATTAGAGAACTCTAGATTTTCAAAGTTAAATCTTTCGAATCAAGGATTCTTTGAAAAATCCTTAATTTGAGTTAACCCAAATTTTTCCTTCCAAATTTCATGCTAAAATTGGTAGGTAGAGGCAATTGCACCCAAACGCTTTATTATTCAATCTAAACCCCGGCTTATTTTCACTCGAATTTCCATTGGCTTGAAACTAGTTTAGTTTTAATTGTTGTTTAGTTGTGGTAGAATTCTCAAGTTTATCAAATTGTTTTATTTAGATTTTAATTGCTCAAATTAGTATTTTAACTGTCACTTTCAATTAATTGTCTAGTTGATAGTAAAAACCAATCAACAAATTCCTAAAAAATTTTGGTCTAATTTTAGTTCTCCTAGATTCAATACCAGCCTTGTGTTGTAAATTAAATTTGAACAATTCTTAAATTGTGTTTGTTACTATTACTAGATTTGCACAAATTCCATGAATGAACACGATAATGTGGATAATGTGGATGCCTCCATTTATATTACAACCGCCTCCGACTTGTTAGTTGATGGCGAGTTCATAATTTGAAAACACCACTGTACGTTTCATCATTCTATTAAGTTTTTTGTGAAATGTTTAATTACACTTACTCTTTTTCAATGAATCTTGCACATGGATAGTGTAGATAAAAAGGCTCCTCTCTAAATTTTACAGGTTTTTGGACCCGAACTTATCTAGTAGATTATACCTTAAATTTATGACTTTTTTTGAACTGTATTTGACTGATCATAAAAAAATGATTTAAAAAAACTGCTTATGTCTAAATACACATTTTTTGTAAAAAAAAAAAAAAACTATTTAATAAAGTAACATTTTGAAACTGATTTATAACTTATAAACTACCAATCCAAACACCCTATTAATGTCCAAAATACTCTATACATTTTATTCGTTGCATCACGTGTTGATAAATAAAATCTAACAAATCATGTTATTTTCACATTTGAACCTACAATATTGTTTTGTAAATTTTATTCGACATTAAGTAAAATTATGATTTAAAAAAGATAACAATATTTGTTAAATTTTACTTATTAACACGGCAGACAATAAAATTGTACCCCAGTGTACATACCACCAGATGTATGCATGGATCGGGTTGACTATGTCGGGCAAAACTCAAAAGTGAATCAATCTTGGTCAATTCTATATTTTTAGACCCAAAATCTTACTTAACTGTCCCAGGGAATCGAAACGACCGGAACCAACTTGAAACTTTACCGGTGCCCATTTTGTGCAAAGCTTGAATTCACTTAAAACTTCTTAGACCCAATTTTGTATATTTAATTTTTCAAAAAAATAAGAACTATAATACAAACAAACTATGATATTTTAGTATACAAATAATATAAAAATATAATTTTTTAACATAATATTAAATCCGATCTTATTCTTTCGTCGGCTCATGTTTCGATTTGGGTCTCGAATCTTCTTAAAACGGAATTGAATTTATGAATTTAGTTTATTTTTAAAACCCAGAATTGAACCTTGACTGACCCAAACAAAACTGAAGAATTCGCGTTAGCCAAGGCAGCAGCAGCAGGTTCCACTGTTCAGCCTTTGGTAAAACTTCATCCTTTATTTAGCAGTGGTCTCCTTTTCAAAGAATTTTCCATCACGAGTTCAACGTTCTTTCTTCTCCCTCCGGCGTTTACTTCGGAGGCTAAATATATCATAAACTCGTGACACCCACCAACTTCATTGCCTTGACGAAAGAAAGAGACAGAGAGAGAAAGAGTTTAAGAGAGAGTAACAACAAAGCTTGGGGTTTCCGAAACCAAGTGCCAGAAGATCATTCCAGCATTGTCCCTAAGGTTTGGTTGTTTAATTTTGTTTGCCCATTAATCGTTTCATATTAAACTCTTGCTTTGGTACCCAGATTGTTTGTTTTTGTGTTGCTTTTTCGTTTGTTGTTTTCCTCAAACAAAATTGCTGCAAAACCCATTTGTCTAACAGACCATACATCTATTCAATATTGTTTGTTTGATATGTACATTTTATACAACAACTTAAGATGATAAAGGCTGTGATTCTGTGAAACGTTTACTTCTAAGGCTATGTCTGGTTAGATAGATTTGAAATCAATGGATTTGAGGATTTAATTTGCAAATGCATGTGAAAGCTAGTTATTAGAGTCGAGGATTAAATATCTAAGTAGAACGTTTGAAGTTGAGATATTTTAGTACAACTAGAATCGCTGTTATAACGGATTTGAAATAACTATTTTCACCTAATCATTTGAAATTCACTGGTAATAAATCATTCAAATCCTTACATGTATTTTTTTTATATCTAAAATGTAAGTTAACAAATAAAAATTGAAAGCTTTATTCCTTTGATAAACAAATCCAAATATGTTGATTTCAAATACATGAATACGAACGCAGCCTAAGTTTCTCTAAGTCTCTTAGTAGTCATAGCACAGACCTAGGATCAAATCCACTCAGCCCTAAGACGGATAAAAGAAGAGTGGGGAACCATTCAACATCAGGAAGTGTTTTCACACCATCGATTGACATCGACTCATCTCAATCTTTAAGTGGTCCAATGTAGGGATGGCAACAAAGCGAGTTCAATACGGGTTAGGCCCCAAGCCTAATAGAAAGACACTACCCCACACTCCGTTCCAAACCTGTGGCAGGTTGGACTTGCTCACCCCTTCCCCGTCCCACTTAAGCTAATCGGGGGAACAGATTAAACCCATATAAAATTTCAAAATAAAATAATTATCTAAAAACAATAATAATGCAAATAATACAATGCAAACACAATATACAAGTTAAAAAAGAAAGAGGCTAAATCCCAAACATAAGAAGCAACCTAGGAAGCACGGACACTCCGTTGGAGAAGCCTACCCGTGTCCGACACTTGTTGGACACCGACACGCGTAGGACACTCGTCGGACACGTGTCGGACACTCCATTCTACGCGTCTAATTATTTATTATTTATTTTTACATTGAACACTCCACGGACACGGGTTGAACACGCGTGTCTCGTTTTAGACACTTTAGGGACACGCGGCACCTCAACTATAAATTTTGAAACTAATTGTTGGTTCGAAGAAGAAGAAAAACAAACAAGAAGAAGAAGAAGAAAAACAAGTATGCTATGATGATGGATAGTTGATTAAATGTAATGACGTTTTAATATTTTTTGTAGTTTATGACTTTATAGTATTGTGTATTGATAGAACAACTTTTTTGTTGTTAATGTGTGTTAATGTGTTTGTTTACTTTATATTTTTTATGGAATATAATTGACTAATTATGAATTTATTGCCGATTAAGTAGTGAAATGTGTTCTTTTTTTTATTTTTAATTCGTGTAATCTTCTATATTTTTTATTTCTTTTGTATAATATTTATATGTATAACATATAAGGAATATAAAAATATAGACTTTTGTCGTGTCCCTGCCGTGTCGTGTCCAGCATTTTTTAAAAATTGCCGTGTTAGCGTGTCCGACACGTATCGTGTCCGTGTTGGCGTGTCCGACACGTATCGTGTCCGACACTCGTGTCCGTGTCTATGCTTCTTAGGAAGCAACATTAAATCTTAACATTTAATTATATATACCAAGGATATTTTATACCATAAAAAAATAAATAGAGTATTTAGTATTGTTGTAATATAATCGGGGCGTTAACTTAAACCCTGCCCCCTCTCAAACCCCCATCGGGTTATATTTTCTTTCCCGTACTCTACCCCTACCCCATTTATTCATACCTCAAACCCTTTCTATTAGGGGCGGGCTAAAGTGGGGTTTGGGTTTTTCAAGTCAAATTGTGATCCCTAGTCCAACGACTAAAGCTTTGCCATCTTCTTCTAGATTGAACTCTCTTCTCTTTAGGCTCCGAGTTATTTGTTATGTGGGATGGTATAATTTTTCTTTGCCAATACCACCTTAATTCGGTTTACAGTCATGGATATAGAAGATATATTGAATATGCAGAATTGATAATACATGTTATACGAATGTTTTATGTCAAGATCATAAACTATTGAAAAACCCTTTTGTCTTATATAATATTCAGTTCTAATTCTTTGTTGCTAACCATGCACATTCAATTCAAACTAAGTAAGTCAGTTGTGTTTTTTGCGGAACTACTTATTGGTTTTTAGAGATATTTTAAATGGAAAGAAGGAAGATGACATGAAATCAGCATATGGCAGAAGTACAGGGAAACTAACTTTGAAAAATTCTTTGAAAACTGGTCATTCTCAGAAAGCTACTTTTGGATATCTAAGAACTCAGGTTTTAATTTAACACTGAAAACTGCATAAAAACAGCTGCATTGTCGGAGTTTTCATTGTTTTTTATTTCAAACATTTTTAGAAATTGAAACCAAAATTTTGACAACAATACAGTTATACAACCAATTCCAATTTTCTATGTTACCTGCATAAACTTCTTTATTTTCCTTTTCAGAGTCCTCCTTTCTCAAATGGATCCAATTTTAATGAATACCGGCATCCAAAGTTATATATATTCCGTGTTGCCTCAATTGAATTTTTTTTTTTACGGATTGCACTATACCTTTTCTTTTTTATTTTTCTTAATTAACTTTGATATGCTTCTATTTACATTAGAAAGTAATTTCTGTTGACTAATTTGTCATATGGTTTTCAGTTGTTGCTTTGACTTGTTGATATGATTTTCAATGTCACCTTTCTTTCTTGAAAAAAATAATGCAAAACCCTTTGATTCTAGATCTTTTGTAACTAATCTGCCCGTCCATATTCAACTTTTTCTTTGTCGAATTAGTTAGCTTTGAACCCAAATCAATGCCAGTTTAGTACAAGTTTGGAAGATAGTTTATGTTACCAGAAGGGAAGAAAATATTTGAAATGCATTTGCATAACACTATTATTGGAAAACATTTGGAATGCATTTGAAAGTGCATTTTAAGAACCTTTTCAGAAAAATTTTACTTACATTAGGTACTTTCAGCAAACCATTCAAAATTGTTTTATGCATTTTATAAATGCTCAGGATGGTTGGAAACTGAAAGATATGCAAAAGTAGTTGTATCCTCAAATCTTCATACTTTTTCAATATTTTCAAAAGAAATAAAAACAGACTTTTCAAAAACGATACCAAGCATCTCTTTGATATTTTAAGTTTGTTGATTTTTTTTCTTTTTTGGCTTTAAGATGCCTATTTCTGATTAACAATAATTTGCCTCTAGTTTTATTGCAAGGTGCCAAGATGGTCACGAAGGATTACATTGTGGACTTGAAAAAGCCTCTTGTTTCCCAGGTCAGATGTCATCATTTTTTTATCTCTCAGTTGGCCATATTTTTTTTAATCTTTGCTTGTATTTGTTATGGGTTTCATTTATCAGGAACAGATTTATTTTTTATATGCATGAGGGAGGGGGGGGAGGAGATCGGACTAACCTGGGAATAAGGATTTGATTACTATATCACTATTCAGTTGCTCAGCCAAATTTGAACCTTTTGTAATGACCATCTAGTAGTCTTACTTCATCTCCCTTCATTGATGATTCATTGCCCAAGGTCATTTGTTTATCAGTTCACACATACTGCATGTGCATTCACATGCACACACGCAAACAGAACAAGTGGATGCTGATTATTTTCTTTTGTCCTGTTGTATATTTTTTTCTCACCTTGCTACATTTTGTGAATTGTCTTTGTCATATCATGTTTATCTTGCCATACTGATCACTATGCAGACATATATCTGTAAATATATTGAAACATTTACTTTATAATAGATGAAGTTTTTGTTCATAGCTTATTTAATTTAGTAACTCCAGGAAGTTTTGACAGGTTGGCCATCTTGGAGATGCTTATGATGAATGGGTTCACCAGCCTATCATTAGCAAGGAAGGACCCAGGCTTTTTGAGAATGACATTTTGGAGGTATTACTCAGACTCTTTTGTATTGAAAGGACTATAATCTTCCATGCAATCACTGGCATGGTTTGTATACATACATTGTGGACCTCTACAGGGAAAATCTGGAATATATTGAATTATATAAACTCAATTCTTTCCGTAGCAATCCTCATTTTTAGTAGGGAAATTATCCATACATTGTGTTTGAAAAAATAATTTTGTATTAATTAATTTTTATTGTATATAGATCGGTATCTTTTTTAAGAAGCGGAAAGGTTGTCTCTATATTCAGTTGCAATAAAATAAAGTTTTTGTGTACTTTGAAGTCCTTGCATGATGAAGAGGAAGTCATATAATGAGAAATCGAGTGGAGAATAGGACTCGTTCAAATGAGATGTAGCCTTCTGCTGCTATAATGGCTTTAAAATCACTTTTCTTTTTAGCTCTCCTCTACGACGACATTTTAAACCCTCTCATCCGACAGATCTGCATGTGTCGCTATTTCTCTTATATGTCCTTGCCTGTTGATTAATTAACCTCATCATCTTTGAATTTATTAAAAATGTTTCTTAAATGATGTCACATGCGTTCATATTTGGTTCGTGATGTCAATTTCTCTTTGTTCTCTCTTCAATTTTCGTTGTTTATCCCTATGTTAAAACAATAACAATTGCACTTCCCTAGATCCGAAATACTTGTGTTGGCTACTTGGATTTGGTCCTGCCAATTACCTGTTATTGATAACATTTTTTTTCCAATTAATTTACAGGCCATATGTCTTTCTCATTACTTGACTAAATTTTTTTTGGCCTTTCTCTTTTGTTCATGTGACTATTTTTGGTTGATTCATATGGCTCCTATAAGTACTACCACTGACCTTCACACTGCCAAATTATATTATAGTACATATATAGCTTAGCTTCAACTATTTCCACTTCTATCTTCTCACAAATGCACTTATTGTATAGCCACTCAAATATCTCAAAGTATTAATTTTGACAATCATTTCATGGACATCTCCTTTAATTTTGCAGTATTTTGTAGCAAAAGAAGGTCTTGGGCTTATACCCACCTTGGAATATTTGTACATAGCTTTATCAGTGCTAGACAATTGTATGACATGAAAATATTTCTTCCATTGCCACTTGAATATTTTAATCAATAACATCTTCTGCAATTTCTCGCTTCTTATTGCAGTCACTTCTTGATATTTCTTGTCATAAAATTTGTGTTGACACTCTTCTTTTTCTGGTGACACTCTATTTTCATGTACTTAAACTGTATTGTCAGCAATGACATTGAATAGGGACCTTGTTGTGATTATTTGCCATAAGTTTATTCATATCTAGTATAGAACGAACCGGGCTTGATGACAATTGTTTATCAGAGCTTATTCTGAGTAGAAATTATACACTAGTTACTGCTCTGTCATGGACATCTTGGTCATGTCAATATGTCCAGAGAAGCAGCTCTTTGTGGATATCTCAGACCGCCGATATTCTTTCTAGAGAAGCATCTCTTTGTGGATATCTCAGATACTTTCTTCAAGTTAAATAGAATTCAATACAAATGTGATCTTTCTTAAATGAAACCTCCGCCTGAATAAGAAAATTGCTGCCTTATTGAATGTCCCAAGAACAAAGCAAATTAATCTATAATGTATAAATATCGTAATCTTTGCTAAACCGGTCTCCTAGAGTTTTGCCATGAAATTTTTAGTTTTACTTCCTAATGTTCACAATTTATCAAGCATTTCTTAGTTTCTCTCTCTTAGAACTTCTTTAACCACACAGTCTGGCAATCACACACTCCCAACCCTAGTGTTAATGTTATTATCATCAGGTGCCAAAACCCTTCATTGTGCCCATCATTGTATTGCTTTTTTTGTTAATTAGGTATCATGATACCTTGGAGATATAATTTCTAAACCTTATTGAAAGACATGGTTTCCAGTAAATAATATATTTAGATTTCGTTGCAGCCTTTCCATCTCTTCTTAACCTCATCAACTTAATTGCCTTCTAATCCTCAATTTTAACGCACATAACATAATTCAGGTCCTTACTTTTCTCTAGCCTGCCAAGAAAGCCCTTTTGTCTAGAGAAACAATGAGCTGAAGTACAGACTTTCCACACTGATGCTTACAGTTTCTTTAGTATTGTAGAATATTTGGGGCTTTATTCTTCAATAAAAATTTTCTTACCCTTTGATAAAAAATAAAATTTTTTTTTTTGTAGACATGACATCCTTGTGTCTGGCTCCTTAATTAATACCAAGTTTTTTATACAGATCATTATAAACCTTGGATTCAGCCTCACTTTTTGACCCTTTTTGTCTTTCATTATTGCAAATGGATTTCTTAGAATTTTCTTTTTGCCCTTGTTCTTACATCTTTCCTAGCTTTGCAATATGCTCTCTAGCCCCAACTGTTGGTTAAACCTTGTCCTTCAACCTTTCATGGTGGTGTTTTGCATGAAGGTCTTTTTATATTCTACTGGGAACTCTTGCTTATATGATACCAGGATGAAGAACGGCCCACAAAGGTACACTATAGAAAGCACAGATATGGACACAAGAGACGGATATGACAAGATACAGACATGTGGACATAGCAATTTTTAAAAAATAAAGACGCGACTTGGGAGGGACAAAATGATAACTAAATATATTTTTAGATATACGCAAGAAACAATAACACCTTTTTCAATTTTCACATTGCAAATAAAGTTGTACTTTATTACATCAAAATAACAAGAAATTATTTTCAACATTCTATATTTGGAAAAAAGAAGTGTAAACAAAACTTCCCAAATATATTATAAAAATTTCTATTCGTAAACAAATTGGAAGTTTTGGGTTTGAAAATCCTAAAGTTAAAAAGGCCAAAGGAGAATAAATTTAAATCCACATTTTTTCTATTTAAATCATTGGCTTCTGAGTTATTTTCTTCAAACTTGTGATGTGATTCACATATGTCTAAGTGATAGACATGGGATTCTCCAAGGTGTATGAAGCATGCCTGGTTCTAAAATATTAAAAACCTAATATGACACATATGGATGCGTGTCTAACTCATGTTGCGGAGTGTCCGGCATGTGTCCAGTCATGAACACATCACCTTCTTAGGAGTACTTGTGTTTCTTACAGAATACCTAAAATTTTAAGATATTGGAGGAAAAACTACTCGATGAAATGTACACTGCTTGCAACTGCTAGGCAACTGCTAGAGAGACATCCAAGTGTCCAGAATATTCTGCTAGCTAGTGTAATAATTCTTTGAACATTACAGTTTTATGACAGAGCATGAAGATAGTTTTAGATGGATAACTCTTGGTTTGAATAGCAAATTGTCAGGAGTAGAATAGGACTTTATTATGTCTTTCCTTTCTTATCTTTCCTTTTTTGTACTATAACTACATATGTAATAGGCTGTGTCCAGAGGAGGTTGAATTTTGGGTTGATAAAAATATTAGAGAGTTTCTCTCTTTTATTCCTTGTGGATTCAAGGAGACCCTAGTCGATTCTAGGGCAAACCAGGGGGAAGACTTTGGCTTTCTCCCTTGTCGCTTCCCTTTTTGCCTTGCACCATAAGCTGTCTTCTATTCTACAAAACACTAGTTTCACATTACGTTTACACAGTGGTCACTTTTTTGGTTCTTGCATATAATATATATGATTCAGGTCATAAATATCTGACCGTAGGTTTCACATTGGTTGTCTAAGAAGTACGGACACTTATAAGAAGGTGTAGTATTCGTGTTGAACAAGGACACTACCTAACACGTGCCAGACAACCTCAAAACATGTCATAATTATTTTTTTAAGACCATATACACTTTGGACTCGTGAGGGGCATGTGTGTCCATCGTTTAAACACACGTTAAGCACATTGCAAGTTTGAAGAAAGTAACTTGGGTCTAGTGATAAAATAAAAAACAATGTGTTTTAATACTTATTAATCCCTGTGCCTTTAGAATTTTTAATTTTAGGAATTCTAAACCCCACAACTTTCAATTGGTTTATGAATAGAGCTTTCTAAAATAGATATCAAGATTTTCTTTTCCCATTTCTTTTCTAACATGTGAAATTTAGCGTATGCTTTCTTACTATTTTGTTATTATTAAATATAAATGTATTTTCAAAAAATGAAGAAATGATTATTATTTTCATGAATCATGTGTACATTTAAAATTATATGTTTATTTCTTGTCGTGCTCCAACTGTGTCATGCTGTGATTTTTTTAAAAATTGTTGTGTAGGCTTGTTATTGTTGTGTCGTATTCATGTCCCGTTATCTAACCATGCTTCTTAGTTGGTTGTTAGCTTAACTAGCTCAACCTTTTCTTTTCCTGTCTTGGGATTAAACGTATAAAAAAATATGAATCTTTTTGTGATGAATTTATTTGTCAATTCTATTGAATTTCAGACTTTTCAACATATGTTCATTATTCATTAATGTGTGTGTGTGGGTGTGTGTTCATATATACAATGGATGTGTATTTTTCTCAAATAATTCTGGATCTCAGAGGGATTCACATAGCCAAATAATTCAAAAACCTTCACTTGTTCAGAGTTGCACGTAGGAGCTGATAAACAAACTTGTGAAGATTTTCCTATTTACATATGCTTGAGGAATGCATTCATATGCTAGTTTAGGTTTATTTGTATTTCAACCTTCTGTAATGTATACATTGAGCTCGTAAGAACCGAGACTCGTCTTTCTTCTTATATTTTCTGCTGACAATGGCCTTTTATTAAGATCAAGTATTCATGCTACAAAAGAGTCGAAAGATGTTCACCCATTTTTCTTTTCCTTCAAATGTATATATTCCAAAATTCCACTCCCCAAACCTAGGAAGCATGAACACTCCGTTGAAGGAGCCATACCCGTGTCGGACACCGACACTTGTCTGACACTCGCGAACACGTGTCGGACACTCCGTTTTATGTGTCTAATTTTTTATTTATTTATTTTTACATCGGACACTCCACGGATACGTCTTGGACATGCGTGTCTCATTTTGGACGCTTTGGGGACACAGCGGGGGGCTCAACTATAAATTTTAAAACTAATTATTGGATTAAAGAAGAAAAAGAATAAGAAAAAAATAAATATGTTACTTATATTGGTAGTTAATTTGTTTTGAGTTTTTTTATGGTTTTTATATTAGATGATTATAGATAATTGATGAAGTGTAATGAGATTTTAATATTTTCAGTAGTTTATGGCTTTATAGTATTATGTATTGATAGAACAACTTTTTTCTTGTTAATGTGTTTGTTTACTTTATCATTTTTAAAAGAATATAATTAACTACTTGTGAATGATTTGTTACCGATTAAGCAGTGAAATATGTTGTTTTATTTATTTTAATTGGTGTTATCTTATATATTTTTCATTTTCTTTGTAAAATATTTATATATATGACATATAAAAAATATATTCTTTTGCCGTGTCGTGTTTTGTATTTTTTAAAAATTGTCGTGTCGGTGTGTCCGACATGTATCGTGTCCGTGTGTCCATACTTCTTAGCCCCAAACCCCCCCCCCCCCCCCCCCCCCCCCCAACCCAAAAACCATAAAAAATAACAAAAAAGAAAAAGAAACCAGTGGGTGGGATGGTAATCTGGTATGAATTGGCTTTTATTCAGATGACAATAGTTACAGTTACCAAAAGAATAATGTTTGGTTCCATGAGCTATTGACACCCATTTCTTCATCGCAATTTTGCATGTACATATGACCACAGAATGAGAACTTGGAATTTTGAACAACAGATGTCAGGCCATTAGTTAAGTTTCACTTCATCTCTTATTGAGAATAAAAATTCCTGCTTCGGATTTTTCTTATTGTAGGCAGATAAGAATCTTGGCTGCATGTGTGTGACAAGTCATGGCCCTAATTATTGAAGCCTTGAAGGCACATAATTGGAATACCCTCTGCCTTTTAACACACATGTAGAGAAGACAGAAGGAGAAACGAAAGCAAAGGAAAAGCAGAAAATGAGGACATGATAAGCCATACACATTCCTTGTTGCAAAGAACATAATGTCATTCTAAAGAAAAGCTATTGCTCTTGCAATGGAAGTGCCACCCTTTTTAAATAGCAGGGGATTCCAAGTCATAAACATGATTTGTCCAAAGTATAATTGACAGTGGAAGAAAAACTGTTTAGTATATAAAGTCTAAATGTGCTAGATCATTAGTTTACATATCAGAATGTCTTTGCTTTCACTCAATTCTCTGAGCCTGTATATGTAAGAATACGAGGCTAAAGCTCATGTTCTTGCCAAATTTCTTCTTATTTTACCCTTTTGCAATGTGAAACAGTTCTTAACCCTCACAGTATGGTGGGCGATTCCAACCATTTGGCTACCTGTTGTGTGCTGGTTTGTTTCCACAGCTGTCAAGATTGGTGTTCCTTCTCCTCAGATTGCAGCATCAGTGGTTGGTGGCATCTTTGTCTGGACAATGCTGGAATATTCCTTGCACCGGTTTTTGTTCCACATCAAAACAAATGGCTATTGGTTAGTTCTTCTCCCTCCCCCTCCCACCACCTGTTTATGAATCATACTTCAGCTTCATGATATATTGAGGTATTCTCATAACATGATGTAGGGGAAACACGATACACTATCTTCTTCATGGCTGCCATCATAAGCACCCTATGGATGGACTAAGGCTTGTTTTCCCTCCTGCTGGAACTGCAATTATATTGGTGCCAGTATGTTCTATTCAAACGTTTCAATTTCTTTTGTTTTCTTGTTAATTACATAGCTAAGATGACAAAGCTTGAATATTTTTTTTCATTTCTGCCCTTAGGATTTGGTGGTTTTAATACAATCAACTTTAATGCTTTCTGAGTTAAACCCATTAGTTTCTATACACAATTCTGCAACATGATCTAACTGAGACCTAACATGTTGGATTCAACTCCACTCAAGCATATCTGAATGCAGATTTTGGATACCGTACGCATATTGATATGGTACAAAGTCGAACCCTATATGATGCAGAAATAGGGCATGTGCCCAATTCTGTATAAATTCATAAACACATGCTTAATATGATTGAGGCAAAAGTTTATTGTATTGATAAATTGATTCCGAGTCTGCTCTAAAAGTATTTCTTTCACTCCTGTTAATTTTGTACTTTAGGAACTGGTTGTACTACCCCAATGGTAGAAGTTGATGTCCTTGCTATGAATGCAAAAAATGTTATAATTTGTACGCTTAGTATTTTGCTTACAGCTTCCACTGCTTCTAATTTACTCTTCTATGTGACTGCTAGTTCTGGTACCTGATTAAGCTTATGACACCTCCATCTGTTGCCCCTGCTTTGTTTGCCGGTGGCTTGTTGGGATATGTAATGTATGATTGCACTCATTACTACGTGCACCATGGGAAGCCAGAGAAAGGTGTTTCTTCAAATTTGAAGGTAATTAATTATTAGTGAAACTAATTGCTTCTTTTGCTAGCAAGTGGTCCATTTAAAGCTTAATAACCCTCAAATTCCTTGTGGTTATGTACGACAGAGGTATCACATGAACCATCACTATAAAATTCACAACAAGGGATTCGGGATCACCTCGACTTTTTGGGATAGGGTGTTTGGAACACTTCCTCCACAATCTAGGAAGAAAAGTAGATGATTCAACTGGAGATGTAGAGAATTCATGTATAAGGTATTTATATAAGGTGCTGGAGTTTCTGCAATGAAGGAGCCTAGCTCACAAGGACACATTTTGCGTTATGATAGTAAATGCTAGGCTTTGTTTTAGTATATTTTTGTAATGTGTCTTCTTTCTTTCATTCTCTTTTCTCTTCCCCTATTAATTTGTATGATACCTTATTCTGCTGACTGCTCATTGTATAACAAGTTGCTAGGAGTTCTTTTAAGTTCTGCTTTCTTCTTTCTAAAATAGAAAATCAGAGTGACAGATTTTTTTTCCTACGTTCCCATGAGAGAGAGAGAGAGAGAGAGAGTTTTTCCATGCCCTTAATGACTTTAATTGGATTATCTGGGTCTCTCAATCAAGCCACAGGTCTAGCTTGTACAAAGTCTAGCCTGATATTTAAGTGTTCTATAAATCTCTTTTTCTTTATGGCTGGAGAAGGTTGTGATGGCCTTGACCATAGCTATAGAAAGGAGAGCATATCTGCAAAGGAAAATGCTATTCTTACATAAAAATTATGTAGAAATTGTTGACAAATCCTTAGGGATTTAGTTGACTCCAGTTGACTCGGAAATAAATAGGGAAATTTATTTCCCTTTAAACTTGAGATTGTACAGCCTGTAAATTTTGTATATTTCCTTCCTTGGGTGTTGTTAGTTAGGACCTAATTTTTAGAGATTGTTTCCTGATTTTGGTTAGTCTTAGTTTCCTAAAATAGTGGTGATTGTATTCTATATATTTGTACCTTTTTCTCAGAAATAATACAAGTAATATTCAACTTTATGGTATCAGAGCTTTTTTGAAATTCGAAAATTTATGAGGATCGGCCTTCTTTGTTGGTAGTCAGAGTTTTTTTATTTTGGGGTTATCAGCTTCCTCTGGTTTTTTCATTACTGACACAAACCATCAGCCTTAATTGTCGATATCCATTCATAGTTTTTTTTTTTCGGCACAACCTTCATTGCTGATTGCAGAATATCTCTTTGGCCTTCATTGCCTTTAACCACTGATCTTCTGTTACCTTCAAGTGATTCAATCTTTGCCCAAATTCAAAGATGTTTGTCACATTTGAAACTATCATTTTGAGCAACTTTGAATTAAACTAACCTATTCAAATCTCACATGGTGAATTTTAGAATATACAGTCATCATATCGACTTAATGGAAGAAACTCTCTCATGTGGTCTCAATAGGTGAGGACATTTTTGAAGGGAAAGGGAAAACTCAGCCACTTGATTGGTTCTATGCCAAGGCAAGATGATCCAAAGTTCGAAATTTGGGATGTGGAGGACTCCTTAATTATGTCATAGCTCTGGAATTCGATACAACCAGAGATAAGTGGAACTTGCATGTTTTTGACAACTGCCAAAGACATATGGGACATCATGAAGTAGACCTACTCCAAGTTAAGGATGCAGCCTTGGTTTATGAAATAAAAATCAAGATTCACTTGACAAAACAAGGTACAATGTATGTTACGAAGTATTATAACACCCAAAAAAGTTTATGGCTTGAGTTTGATTACTATCAGAACTTTAAGATCAAGTGCAGTGAGGATACTGTGATGATGATGAAATTTGTGAAAAGTGAAAGGACTCATGAGTTCTTGGCTGGCCTTAATGTGGAATTTGATCAAATTCGGGTGCAAGTGCTAGGAAAGGAAGTTTTACCTTCTTTGAATGACGTATTCTTCATCATACGCACTAAAGAGGGAAGGAGGACTGTGATGTTAGATAATCCTCTTGATGTAAGATTTGCCCTAGTTGTGGTAAAGTCATTATACCTAAACAAATTCAACGGCTTGAACTCAAACAATAAGAACACGCCGCAAGTCAATAAAGAAGACCTTTGGTGCACCTATTATAAGAAGCCAAGGCATACCATGGAGAAGTGCTGGAAATTGAATGGAAAACCACCTTTTGGTCAAAACCACAACTTTCAGTAGTAGTACAACTCACAAGGCAGCCAGGCAAATATTGCCCTTGCTGATAAACAACCTACTCAAGACTCAACTAGCAGCATTTCGGAGATTACGATACTAAATAAGGAATAAATTGAGAAACTTTGGAGCGTCCTTACTTCAATTGACAAACCAATTGGTTCATGGTCATTTGCACACTCAAGTAAGTATTCCATACCTCAAGCTCTTGGTGTCTTAAAGGACTGTAATTTACATGCAACTTGGGTAATAGATTTAGGTGCAACAGACCATATGACCAACTCACCACATCATTTCACGACATACTCCCCATGACCTAGAAACTACAAAATACGAGTTGCTAATGGAACTTTTGCATCTGTGGCAGGAAAAGGAACCATCACTCTTACACCTTCTCTGTCTTTAAAATCTATTTTTCATGTGCCTAAACTTTTTATAAATCTTTTGTCCATACATCATATTACAAAAAGTGACATTCTTTCTCAATCATTGTATTTTTCAAGAACCGGTTATATGGAGGACGATTGGGCTTGCTAAGAGAAGAAAGGACTCTACTTTCTGGATATCTGTGATGACAAGAGCAGTAATTGTCTACCTTTGTCTCATTTCTCAAAAAAATTCTCACCAAATAAAGCACAAATTTGGCTTCATCATTTTCATTTAAGGCATCCTTTGTTTTTTGTATTAAAGACTATATTTCCTGTTTTGTTTCATAATTTAGATGATAAGTCTTTTCATTGTGCAGTGTGTCAATTTGCCAAACATATTCATGTTTCATTTCCATTAAGTGATAATAAATCTTTAAATCATTTCTCTTTGATTCATACTGATTTATGGGGACTTTTTAGGATTCCAAATATTATTGGAGCTCGCTGGTTTATTTCCTTCATTGATGACTGCACTCGAGTTACTTGGTTGTTTCTTATAAAAAACAAATCTGATGTTAGTTCTATATTTCCTCTATTTCTTAAAATGATTCAAACTCAATTTGGCTTTCAAATAAAAAATATTAGATCAACCAATGGAAGATAATATTTTAACTAGGTTTTTTCACCATTTTTCCAAAGGGAGGGAATAGTCCACCAATCTCCATGTACAACTACTCCACAATAGAATGGGGTTGCAGAAAGGAAAAAAACCATCATCTTCTTGAAACAACTAAAGCCCTTTTATTTGAGAATCAAGTGCCTAAATCCTACTAGGGGGAAGCTGTGTTGACTGCAGCTTATCTTATAAACTGACTACCATAAAGGGTATTGGGAAATAAAACTCTAGTCAGTATTCTTTCTCAATTCTATCTTGAATTCAACAAGTCTATCCCATTATCACCTAGAATAACATGCAACAAGAGAACGACAACAGATAATGATAGTACTACCTTGTCATTACAAGTGTATTCATGAAGGAAGAAGTTTGAGCCTGAACCGATGCAAGCCCAAGAAGTTGAACCGGTAGCAGGTACTGTGCATTTTTCTCCATGCTCAAATCCTCTTACTTCACAACCTAAGCTTAAAGACCTTGATATACCAATTGCCCTTAGAAAAAGAAAAACAAAAATGCACTCAACACCCTATAGCAAACTTTATCTCCTTTGATAGACTTTCTCCACCATATAAAGCATTTTTCACAGATTTACACACCATTAGAATTCTACAAACAGTCTAAGAGGCATTTAAGGATGAGAAATGGAAAAAGCCCATGAGTGAGGAAATGAGAGCACTAGAAAAAAATAAAACATGGGATATAGTTGAGTTGCCAAAAGGAAAGAAACTGGGAGAGTGTAAATGGGTGTTTACTATGAAGTGTAAAGCTGATGGGACCTTGAAAAGATATAAAGCTAGGCTTGTGGCCAAAGGTTACACTCAGACATGTGGAGTAGACTATCAAGAAACATTTGCTCCAGTCGCAAAAAAGAATATATTAGAGTATTATTATCTTTAACAACTAATCTTGGGTGGTCCTTGCAACAATTTGATGTTAAGAATGCGTTCTTACATGATGATTTAGAGGAAGAAGTCTACATGGAGGCACCTCCGAATTTCACTGATAATTTTAGAGACAACAGCATATGCAGGTTGAAGAAAGGCCTATATGGGTTAAAGTAGTCATCTAGAGCATGGTTTGGGAGATTTACAATTGTAATGAAGAGCATGGACTTCAAGCAGAGCCAAGGTGACCATACCCTCTTCATCAAACGATCAAAAATTGGTAAAGTTACAATCCTAATTATTTATGTTGATGACATTATTGTAACTGGAGATGACTTTGAAGAGATTGAGAAACTTAGGAAACAGTTGGCCAGAGAATTTGAAATGAAGGAATTAGAAAAACTGAAATATTTCTTCAGAATGGAAGTAGCATATTCTAGAAAGGGCATCTTTATTTCTCAACAAAAATATATCCTTAACCTTTTCAAAGAGACAGGTATGCTCAGACACTCCTATTGAGCAACATTACAAACTAGGGTGGACCAGTTGTGGACCGTAGGTCAACATCTAGTTATTATACCTTCTTGGGAGGAAATCTGATGACTTGCAGGAGTAAAAAACAGGTCGTGGAAGCTAGATCAAGTGCTGAAGCAAAATTTAGAGCTATGGCACAAGGAGTTTGCGAACTCTTGTGGCTAAAGATTATCTTGGAAGACTTGGCAATCAAGTGAGAATGAAGCATTAAGTTATACTGCAATAAGAAGTCAGCAATCAATATAGCTCACAATCCGGTACAATATGATCGCACAAAACATGTGGAAATCGATCGGCACTTCATCAAGGAAAATCTAGCTAGTGGCTTAATTTGTACTCCCTATGTCTCAACAAATGGGCAACTTGCGGACATCCTTACTAAAGGGCTACCGAGTCACCTGTTTCAACATATTATAAGCAAGCTTGGAATGGACAACATCTATTCATCAACTTGAGAAGTGTTGACGAATTCTTAGGTATTCAGTTGACTCGGAAATAAATAGGAAAATTTATTTCCCTTTGAACTTGAGATTGTACAGCTTGTAAACTTTGTATATTTTCTTCTTTGGGTGCTATTAATTAGGACCTAATTTCTAAGGATTGTTTCCTAATTTTGGGTAGTCTTAGTTTCCTAAAATAGTAGTGATTGTATTTTTATATATTTGTACATGTTCTTCAGAAATAAAGCAAGTAATATTTAGCTTCAGAAACTCCTACAAGAATGATTTGGCAGTGATAATTTTGTAATTAAAAAGCATTATGGTGAGTGTTTTGTTTGAAAATGAAATGCTTTCATTTAGACATATTATTTTGTATAAAACAAGAAATAGATATGGGAACATTCCAACCAATTGTTTATAGTGTATCCTTATTTTTTCTTCTCTTTGTAGTATTTGAAATCTGTACATGAGTACTTTTTTTTTTTTTTGATACCATCTATGACTACTTCAGTTGTGTACAAGTTGGAAGATTACTTGGATATCCTCTTCAAACTGGAAGTGTCATTATTATGCCATTTTGGATGGATATTATTCTAAACAGTTATGTTCATCAATCAATTACTAAGGGAAATGGTATGGTTTATTAATCTAAAAAGTGTTTTCCATGATTTGGTTCATCATTTTCTATTCATTCATCATTTGGCTCTATAAATGTCTGTCAATAGTTCCCTTCAATCAAGATTTAGCTAGGAATTCTTTAAAAATAATTCTTGGCATGCCAATAGGACACTAACTAATTTAGAGTAAAATTATGATATCTCCAAACAAATCCTAGGATAGTATGGAACCAAGTTCCAACAACTAATCACTTCCACTTCCGATTTAACGGTTGCGTAGGGGTTGACTTTCTTCATAAATAAATAAAAAGGCAAGTAATTGCTTGAAGTTCCAGTGAATGGATCCCAATCGATTGCTGTGCCAATTGATTAGATTAAAAAATATGACATGAAGGTGCAATTGATGATAGTCAATAAGAGATTTATTCTTTTCTTGACTGAACAAAAGAAAACTAGTAATGACACTAGGGGGCATGTTGTTAAGCCAAACATGGCTAAGAATTACGACTATCGAACTGATCATTAATTTGAAATTTTTTTACAAATATATGAATTTCCAAAAATACTTTTTGTTACTCCACGACTACATTGGATTTATGAAGCACATCAAGAATTAATTTGGTGCAATGGCTAACCAAATAACAGATTTTCATTGCCTTCCTTGCATGTAAGTTTTATATGTTAAGAACAATAAGTGAAAGTGAATGGACAATCAATTTAAACAAATAGCCTACAATTGTCAACACCATCGGCTCTTTTCCCACACATTATGTTTTCGCCATTAGTCACTCCATCATTTTGGACATGCCATTTGTATGAAGGTTTATGAGGCTGCGATGGGATATTGGATAGCCACAAGATCAGACAGGGAGAGAAGGGGAGTAGAGCAATAGCATTATGTAAGAATAATTGTGCATGTCTCAACTGTGCAAGCCTCTCTAACATGGAGACTAGAGAAATAAAATAATCCAAATAAGATTAGACTTATCATAGATAAGTGATAAGATTTATCCGTTAGAGACCTTTCCTTAGGCTTTTTTGGGATGGAAGGGAAGGAATGTGAAGAGAAGTGTTAGTTAGAAGGAGAAGGGAAAGGAAGAGAAGTATCCACAACTTATTTGGATAACCAAGAGAGAAGAGAGGATAACATTCCCTTCCTCTTGTTTGGTTTGACAAAAATTAATAAAGGGGAGGGAAGTGTACAATACAGTTTTACTATTATATATATCTTGTGTATAAAATCTTGGTTTTTTTTGTTATCATATATTGATGGGTATAATTGGTATTTATAATAAAACAATAACAAGCACTTCACTTCTCCTCTCTTTCTTTCCAATTTTGGAGGGAAAGGAGGGGAAAAAATATTTTAAAAGTTGGCTCTCTCACCCCTCCATCTGCTTTCTTTTTCCCTCTTTAAAAGTTGTCCAAACAAGATATACTTAATTTCTCCCTTCCAAATCTTTCATTTTTTTTCCGAACCCCTCAATCCTAATGGAGTATTAGTTGGTAAGATAATCAGAGTCCTGTTTGATGAAGTCTCCCTCCCTTAATCGAATTGGCCTAAAGGTGGCTAGACTCAAGCGGGGGTGTAGCGTCGTGGCGACATATTCATCCTAAGCCACCAAACCACAATATCCTAGAATTTACTCGGTGCGTGCTAAAGTCATTTGGCATACCTAAGCATGCCTATTGACCTAGGTGGGAATCCATGTTTTTCGGTTATGAAGTAAAGTTTAGCTTTGATGCATTGACAGTGTATAATTTTTTTTTACACAAGTGGGACACCACAATGCGACACATGTCTTTTAGAATTTAAGTACAACATAGAAATGCAAGACTCATGGACACTTATTGCATTCTGGTGCCCGCTTGTGTAAAATAATTCTACACTGTTAGTGTATCAAAATTAAACTCTATGAAGTATCTACACCATTTAAACCACAATGTCTTTCATTCTACATTGTATGAATTCTTCTAAGATAGGTTTTCCAACCTTGCTTTTGCACGTGTCCTTTGGCCGAGAGGCCTCACTTCATGTGTGATCACTACCAATAGGTCCTAATTTTCTCTTTCAAACAAGGTTCATAGCCAGTAGGTTTGGAATTGCACTTCTCAATCAATTTCTTGCTAAATGTTCTCTTTTTAGAATCCAAAATATCTTTCTAAGATGTTTTTAAAACATAAGGCATCTAAGTGTGGTGCTGACCTTCTATATACCCAGTAGAGTGCATGCTTTTTTTTATAAAAAAATTAAACTTGTCTTCAAAACTAAAATTAAATATATGGCTAGTTTTTAAACCTTGATGACAAGTTTGTGTGAAGAACAATCGAACATTTGGTATCAATTATTGGGTGATGTCTATTGGAACTAAACCCCAAAAAGGATTGACCTAGTGATCGGCTAGTGCTCATGCTAAAGTATAAGGTCTCAAGTTCGATTCTCACACTTTCTTATGGCCTGTCATCATTTATTAATGTATGAAGTTTACATGGTTCATATCAATAGTTTAATGCCTAGCCACCTTATAAAAAATAAAAAAAAACAGACAAACAAACAAAAACAAACAAACAAGCCAAACCCAAACCCACATTTTTGGTTCATTTGGCCATATTTGAAGTGCATTTTCAAAACAGTTCGTCTCTCTCTCTTGTTAAGGATGCATTTAGCAAATGAGTAATGCTATATACAATTATTTATCTCAAGCCCTTTTCTAAAAGTTAAAATCATTTGAAAATTTACAAAAGTTGAGCAAACACACCATAACTTAATGTTAGGTGATGATTCCTAATTTTTAACTAAGACTTATCTATTAGGTTAATTACAAACACACCCATTAAACTATAACTCAATATCACTAAATTCTATAAACTCTAAAACATAATTGTGGGCCAAATAAATCAGAAAGCCCAGAAAATGAATGTGCTAGGCCAGATCTAAAGAGAATAGGCTCGGCAAGATGAATTAAGCCCAAAGGGTGCGACAAACAGGTCCAATAGGCAAGAGTCCCATGCCGACCTGGACGAGGACATTTAAAGATAAGTCCAAATCCATTCTAAACTGACCCAAGAGTGATCGACTCCTAGAAAGAGAATGAATACTATTTCTAGAAGGGATGGGGCCTCCGAAGCCTATAAATACACATGCCACTAAAAGCAAGGTATGTTCACTTGAGCTAGTGCATAGTACTTTCGTTCGATTCATTAAGATTAAGCTTGCCTAACTTAATCATCGGAGTGTCATCGGCCCAAAGAGGGTTGACGCATTTTCACTGTTCCTGTTCTTATAGATTGCTTGGAGCTCATCAAGTTGGTTCGCTGAGCTAATCAGGCCTTCCTAAAAATTCCACCTACAATATTGGAGCCGTCTATGGGAAGGTCAAGTAAGAAAGATGAGTACAAGCAACCTCAGAGGAGTAGATCCTATGAGCCACGAGATTTTTGACAGCCACGATGTTCGAAGCCACCCCTCTGTAGAAGGGGAAATCCCGCTGAAATACCGAGACATGTCAATGTATTATCAAGGTTGCAGGGACTAGCACCTACGGTCAGAAGTCCATTACCTGACTTCCGATCTCCTAAACACCGAGGAGGATGATCAACATAGAGGGCCCCGAACTATAGGCAGGAATCCTTTCCGCCAAGGTAACAGTCAAAGGAACCCCTCACGCTTAAGTGATTGGAGGAACCCCTCACGTTCAAGTGATCCCCCTCAAAGGCACTCGAGCCCTAGGGTCCTGTAGGAAGAATTGAGGAAACGCGACCAGAAGATTGCTAACCTAGAAGCACAGTTGAGAGCCGCGAAGGCTGATGCTGCTAGGCAGAGAAGTTAGTGTTTAGGTAGAAGTAGGAATCAAGGGATATTAGAAGGTTGGCATCGATGTCGAAGAAGGAGATCGAGTTCATGGAGTACCAGCGTCCCTTCTATCAGGCAACCCCGTATCCATGCCTCCGGTACTAGCCATCACAGGAGGGCACATGAAGAGGGATAGCCGTTGTGGATGGGGAGAGACCGGGCTAATCCGAACACAGGTTGGGATGACCTAAATCAATGGTTGAGTGACTAGTTGGAAAGAAGAGTTGCACAACCCAAAGGAAGAACCACCCAAGATGTGGCAAGAAAGGCCCTGGAGCAGCTTACATCATCTCCATTCATAGAAGAGTTAGAAAGATGCCTCCTAGGAAGTTCATGCTCCTGAGATTTACTCCTTACAATGGGAAGTCTGATCCCATCAGTCACATACGACACTATAAGCAGATGATGGCTTTATGGAGTGGAGATGAGTCCTTAATGTGTCGACTGTTTCCATCCAGCTTAGGCAAATTAGCCCTTCATTGGTTTGACAAACTACCCTTGATATTAGTGGGGAGTTGGAAGCAACATGGTGAGCTATTTATTGCTTTATTACTAATAGTGAACAGCTGAGGGAGGTGGACTACTTATTAGCTTTACAGAAGAAGGAGGACAAAGGATTATGGCAGTATGCCAGGTGCCACTGGGAGCCTAAAAGGAGATTGAAGGTTGTAGCGAGCAGCTGGTTGTTGCATAGTTTAAGATCAACCTGCCCAGGGAGCATTGCTTGAGACAGTCATAGACAAAGCAATTAGTAAACGGCCTGCCCGAGCTAATAGAGAAGATAGAACAGTACTCTAGAGTAGAGGAGGATTTTATATCGCAGAACCAGGAGAAGATCAGCGGCAAAGCTACATAGAAGGAGTCGAGAGAGGCTAAGAACCCTAGGCAGGAAGAGCCCAATGGTAGGGGCAAGAAGACTTTAGAGGGAATAAACATGGTGTTTAAAGACCCAATCTACAAGATATTGCCACAAATTAGAGATAAGCCTTATTTTAAGTGGCCCCCAAAGTTAGGAGGGGATCCTAGCATCAGGGACCCCAAGAAGTTTTGCTCGTATCATAAAGAACGGGGTCACATGATAGGAAACCTGCAGACACTTAAAGAATCATCTAGAGGACTTGGTGAAGATGGAACACCTCGACTAGTTCATAGGTCATGAAAAAACGAAGCAGGAAGAGCAAGCTAAATCGAGGGATGCACAACAAAGAGAAGCTCGAGCGCAGCAGCTGAGAATAATAGCAGTACTACATGGCTCAGCTGACGCGATAAAAGTTAACCCCAACAAGTACCGTGCAAAGATCCAGAAGGTTGCACACTTGAGGGATGTAATGTAGGTACAACCCCTATCTAAGAACCTAAAAGTCAACAGTGAAAGTGGGGCCATAGTCTTCACTAATGATGACTGGGTGGGGGTCCAAGCACCCCACAATAATCCACTAGTTGTGACGTTGTGAATGGTGGACTGCGATGTTAAGAGGATTCTAATTAATTAAGGGAGTTCGTATGAGATAATGTACTATGACCTGTTTAAGAAGCTTGGGCTCAAAGACCATGATCTGCAACCATCCTTCAACCTTTTAATCAATTTTAGCTTGAAGCCAATTTGGTCATTAGGAAAGGTGAACCTACCGATGATGGCTGAAATATCACGTTGCAAACCGAATTCTTGGTTATCAATGTGCCCTCGTCTTACAATGCGATAATAGGTTGGACATGGTTGCACCTGATGAAGGCCATACCTTCCACCTACCATCAGCTAATACGCTTCCCAAGTAGTAAGGGCATATAAGAGATCAGAGGAGACCAAGTCACTATTAAGCAATGCTTTCTGACAATTTTTTCTTTAAGATAAAAGCAAGTCGAGTCCAAATGGTGGAGCTGTATAAAGACACCCCCACTCTAGATGATGTGGGGGAGCTCACTAACAAGAAAGTCATAAAGGATCTAAAGAAGATCGAGATTGAAAAATTCGACAAAGAAAAGTACTTCATGATTGGTGCATCCATGCCAGCTGCAGAAGAAAAAGCCTTTATCAAATTGCTAACAAAGAACTTAGAGGTCTTTGCATTGACTCTATACGAGATACCGGGGATTGATCCTGAGGTCGCTTGCCATTAGCTCAACGTAGATCCACAGTATCAACCTGTGACACAAAAGGGCAGGCAGGCAGGCAGGCAGCTACTCAACATGTTGATGTTGTTATTGAAGAGGTGGAAAGGCTCCTAAAAGCAGGGGCAATAAAAGAGGTCCACTATCTACAATGGTTGTCTAACACAGTGGTTGTAAAGAAGAAGAACGGCAAGTGGAGAGTTGGTGTGGACTTCACCGACTTGAACAAAGCTTGCCCCAAGGACCCTTTCCCGCTCCCAAAGATTGACCAGTTGATGGATGCAATGCTGGGCACGAGAGAATAAGCTTTGTAGATGAATATTGAGGTTACCACTAGATCCCAATGCACGAGGATAATCAAGAAAAGACAGTTTTCATCATGCTAAGAGGAATCTTCTGTTACAAGGTGATACTCTTCGGATTCAAGAAAGTCGGTGCAACCTACCCGAGGCTGGTAACAAAGATGTTCAAGCAGTACATCGGCAGTGTGGTGGAGGTCTACATTTGGTATGATCGTAAAGAACAAGGTTGGCAAAGACCACCTTGGAAATTGGAAATGAGTTTTTGACACCCTAAAGAAGTACAAGATGAGGCTGAACGCCTCAAAATGTGTTTCGGGGTAAGATCAGGGAATTTTTTGGGGTTTCTGGTCACCCATTGGGGAATTGAAGCCAACCCCGACTAGATAATCGCCATCTAGAACATTCAGGCCCCGAAGAATGTCAAGGAAGTTTAGAAGTTGACAGGGATGGCTACAGCGCTAAACTGCTTTATAAGTCAATCTTCATACAAGTG
Organism: Euryodendron excelsum; assembly: GCA_033060915.1. Lineage (NCBI taxonomy): Eukaryota > Viridiplantae > Streptophyta > Magnoliopsida > Ericales > Pentaphylacaceae > Euryodendron > Euryodendron excelsum. The sequence goes on along the minus strand of CM065398.1, from coordinate 12,307,768 downwards.
CCGACCATTCTTTCAGTTATTGAAGAAACAGGAGCATTTTAACTAGGGTCCAAATTGTTTTGTAACACTCGCCGACCTCAAAGCCTATTTGACCCAGCCTCCACTCCTATCAACCCCTGTGAAAGGTGAGAAGCTCTACTTGTATTTGGCCATTTCTGAGTATGCGGTTAGTGTCGTGCTACTACGACAAAAAGATAAACGGCAGAGGCCAGTTTATTATGTGAGCAAACCCTCCTAGGGCAAAAACACGATATCTACCTTTAGAGAAGCTGGCTTTAGCCTTGATAGTGGCATCACATAAACTGGTACATTACTACAGGGCATACTCGATCAACGTTCTAACAGACCATTAGTTAAAACCACTTTGTTGAAGGGTAAATTTTTTAGGGAGAATAGCCAAGTGAGAAGTAGAGCTCAGCGAGTTCAACACCAAATACCAGCCTAGATCGGCAGTCAAGGGTCAAGTACTTGCTAGTTTAATTATAAAATTTTCTGTTGAGTTGCCGCAAGAAACAGGAGGGACAGAAGTCATTGAACTCCCGCCCAATAAGCCGCAGCTAGAGCCTTGGGAGTTTAACGACCATTGAAAGTTCTTTGTTGATGGAGTATCCAACGATAGGGGGCAGGATTTGGTATAGTACTCATCACCCCTGACGGAATGGCCTTAGAGCAAGCCATCAAGTTAGAGTTCACTACCTCTAACAATGAGTTAGAATACGAGGTTCTACTTGCTAGGCTCCACTGAGCTATGGAGCTTGGAATTACTGAGCTAGTAATCTACTCAAACTCACAGCTGGTGGTGAATCAGATAATCAGGGAGTACGTTGCTAAGAAAGATAGAATGACCTAGTACCTAGCAAAAGCTCAGGAGTTACTCGCAAAGTTAAAAGGGACCAAGCTATAATATATCGAGTGCGACAGTAATGCCCATGCTGATGCACTTGCAACACTCGTGGCAGCTCTGAAATTGGGATTGAAGAGAACAAATCATGTTGAGACCATGGTTGTCCCGAGCATCTATCTTGAAGAGGAACTCATGCTGGCTATGGAAAGCTTGGGCTCATCCTAGATGGATCCCATCATGGCTTACCTTGAAAGGGATGAGCTGCTGAAAGATAAGAATAAATGTAGAAACATAAAGCATAAGGCGTTGAAATACTAGTTATTACATGACCAAGAGCTCTATAGAAGATCTTTCACCAGCCCCTACCTCTACTGTGTTTATCCAGAAAATGTACAAGGAATTCTCTATGAAATACATGAGGGGATTTGTGGAAGTCATGTCGGCAAAAGGTCAATTGCCCACCGAGCTATCTCACAGAGGTATTGGTGGCCCTACATGTAGAATGATGCAGCCCAATATGTGCTGAAGTGCTAGAAATGCCAAAAATTCTCACCATTGATCCATCAGCCTACTGAAGACCTTAGTACAATCACCAGCCCTTGGCCGTTTCCACAATGGGAACTGGACATAGTCAGCCTACTATCTTGAACTTTAGGGAATAAGAGATTTCTCATAGTCGCAACTGACTACTTCACTAAATGGATTGAGGCAGAGCTATTGGCCACAATATGTGAAGTAGATGCAAAAAGGTTCGCCATCCCCAGGGTGCTAATTTTGGACGACACTCAGTTTGACGGAAACATTTTCTGAAAATTCTGTTCCAAACTAGGGATCAGAAACTACTACTCGATGCCGGCTTACCCGCAGTGCAATGGACAGGCAGAGATCTCCAACAAGACAGTACTGAATGGGATAAAGAAGAGACTAGAAAAAGGCAAAGGGAAGGTGGGTTGAAGAGCTCCCCAATGTCCTTTGGTCTTATAGAACTACCTTGAGGAGGTCAACAGGAGAAACTCCTTACTCTATAGCCTATAGGGTAGAAAATGTGATCCCTCTTGAAATTGGATTGCCAACGATCAAGTCGGCTGCTTTTGATATGGGCTTTAACAAACAGACACTGGCGAAGGACCTTGACCTCATCGAAGAAAAAAGAGAGGGTGTCCTAATCAAACTCATTGCCTATCATCAGCAACTTAGTTGACTTACAATAAATGGGTTCAACCAAGAGCTTTTCAACCCAGAGACCTTGTACTAAGAAAAACACTGGGGGCAACCAAGAATGCTGCAGACAGAAAGCTTGGTCCCAACTAGGAAGGCCCTTATAGAAATGCATCCCAAGTTGGTGTGGGGCATACCGGCCAAAAACCTTAGACGAAAGACGCCAGCTACCCCGTCCTTGGAATGTGTAAAACTTAAAGAAATTCTACCAGTGACGACCTGTCCTCAAACTAATATGTTTTTTGGGAAGTAATGTGTTATATCAGTTACCTTCTTTAGAAATAAAGATTGAGTTTCGCTTTTTGAGCAAACAGATGACAATCAAATAACAAAAAAAAAAAATAATAATAAGTGAAGATCCTTGGTCCTACCTAAGTTAGACAGGTCGGCCAATGAAGGCCAAACTCAAAAACTAAGTCAAGATCCTTAGTCCTGTCTAAGTTAGGTAGGTCGACCAATGAAGGCCAAGCTCAAAAACCAAGTGAAGATCCTTAGTCCTGCCTAAGTTAAGTAGGTCAGCCCAAGAATGGCCAAACTTAATAAAAACTAAGTGATTAAAAACTTAGCCCTACCTAAGTATGGAAGGTTAGCCTAAGAATGGCCAAACAAATAAAAAAACTAAGTCTTTTTTACTTAGTCTAGCCTAAGTCAGGCAGGCTGACCCAAGAATGGCCAAACTTAATAAAAACTAAGTGATTAAAAAGTTAGCCCTGCCTAAGTATGGTAGGTTGGCCCAAGAATAGCCAAACAAATAAAAAACTAAGTTCTTTTTACTTAGTCCCGCCTAAGTTAGGCAAGTCGGCCCAGGAATGGCCAAACCAGATAAAAACTAAATCTTTTTTTAGCTTGACTAAGTTTTTCAGTTCAGCCCAAAAATGACCAAATGTTATAAAAGTATTCAAGTATAAAAAGTTGTAAAACAAACAAAAAGTTCATTTAAATTTAGAGAAGCTTTTTACAAAGAAGGATCCCAAAAGGTTACAAAGGAGTTTAAAACAGGAAAGAAAAGTGTCATAAGTCTAAGGGATTGGATCAGTGGGGAGATCGGAGGAGGCAGGGACTGCTTCAGTCACACCATCAATGATCACAGCAGCCTGCGAAGCTGGAGGGGCAGCATTCCAACAACAACTACCGTACCATTGGCAATCTCGACAATCTATGGAGTTAGAGGGGCAGTATTGACACCTACAACATCGGCAACAACTGGGTCAACTTCGGTGTTCCCAGGGTAATATCTCATAATGTTTGACCAGAGTGGCGAAGACGACTCAACCTTCATCTCCTTCAAGGCGACTAACCAGCCTTCAATGAAAATTGAGTTTGACAGGTTGACCATTTGCTGAGCATACTCTTCCCCAACCTCTTCAAAGCCTTTCTGCAAGCTTGCTTTGACTTTACCCTTGGATTCAGTTTTTAGCTTCTCAAGGTTGCCCTTCAGTTTAGTATTCAGCCTCTCTGACTTTGCCAACTCCTAATTTCTTTTCTTAATGTCAGTAAGGGCTAGATTCAGTGCCACTTTGTTTTTCTCCAGCTCTTCCGCCGCTACAAGCTTTGCCTATTTTGTTGTGGTCCACTTGGTCTTCAGCTTATCGTGCTTCTTGACCAATACCTCATGCTCGACTTCCAAAATTTGGAACTAGTTCATACCCTCGAATACTTGAAGCGAGCCTTGAAAACACAAACAACTATTTAGAGCGGGAACTTAGATACAAAAAGGGAGGGCATAAAAGAATTGAGAATGGTCTTACCATAAGACTGTTATGCACCGCTCCTAAGAAGATCGTCATGTTACTAGCTTTGGTCAGCAGCTCTTCATCGATGTGTTGAATGGCTCTCTGAAGTACCCCCATAGCCAATGTGGCATCGTTAATCATGGAGTCCAAGGAAGTCATGGGGCGACTTGAGATATCAGGCTGAATGACTACGACATTGATGGACACGGCAATAAAGTCTAATGGCGCCGACGTTGATTTCTTAGCTTTTGACCCCTTTGGCACATTTTTACCAACCGGTCTCTTCTTCACCATCTTGCCTATTTATTTATCCGTTGAAAGGACAACTAACGAAACTAGAGGTGGAGCAGTGACATCCTTAAGACCGGGAGTAGGATGGCCTCTTGTAGCCTTTTCCTTAATCATTATCTCCCTCAAGCTTCTTTTCTGCATGTCCTCTTAGTTGGGTTCTGCTTCAAAACTTGAAGAAAATCGTTGCTTGTGTCTTCTTGTAACTCGATGGTCTGGGACCATTTGAGGTGTGGATGTAGACGATGAACTCGGCGACTCTGGTCGAAAAGACGATGATGATCATGAAGAAGGACTGGACCTCGGCGCCTTAAGTGGAGAATTTGGTGCTTTAACTGGTGACTAAGATGATGACCTCAGCTCGTTGTCGACTGGAAATTTAACCTTGGTATTGGCATTAGGGTTTAGGTTCCTTTTATTTATAACAGCATGAACAACAACTATGACGGGGTTAGGCTCACGTAAAGAAGGAATCACGATGATGTAAGCACCCCATTTTTGCTCGCTTGGCAATCTCCGGTGCGACCAGACTTATATTCAAAGTGACATAGACATATTCAAGTTTAAATCAACTTTTCAAACTCAGTCGAATCAATCAATCACTTCATAGGCCCACTAGGCCTACTAGAGGCAGAATGACCAAAATACCCTTGTGGCATGGCTCGATCCAATTTCAATTAGCACGCCTTTTTAGAGACGGTAAGTCCCCATTTCAATCTCAAATTCAACTTCAATTCCAGTTCCAATTTCAAGTCCAAGTCCAATTCAAATCAAATCCAACACTCCTTTCAAGAAAGTTAATCCCTCAATCGGTAAGACCATCCAATTTGGCACGAATTTTGAGAAAACTTTTCAGAACCGTAAGTCCTTTCAAACCCATCAACCGGGATGAGACCTCAAGTCCTCGAGATGGTAGAACGGTTTACCTTTGGTACCTACTGGCCCACCGATGAAGAAATGTCTGCTATTCAGCACGTCTTTCAAGAAAATTGATTTATCAGATGATAAGTCCATTTAGTAGCTTTCCAAGATCAGGCAGTCTCTGAAATGAATGCGAACCGTCAAAGTGGCGGAAACACTCGTAAACAGGTCGACATTGGGAATTGCCAACAAACCCCCTATGTCATGGGGCCGAATTCGCCTCTTGGCCCTGACATGTTTACCAAAGGATGAGATATCTTTGGAAACCAACTCGTGATAGAACATCAGAGTGACGGAAATACTCAAAACCCAGGTCAACACCAGTGCCTGCTAGCCCACTTCAGTGACAAATGACTAAACTGTCCCTTGGGCCATTTTTAGCACGTTTCTTGATAAAGTACCTAAATCCTCAGAATGGTAAGTCCACCCTTCTAGAATTGTCCCAAAGATGATCCGGCATGTTTAAGTGCTTTTCGATCGATTCCGGGCCAATTCTGGGACCATTCGGTCAAAATAACCATTTTGGCCCTAAGCATTCGAATGCCTCTGGGAACCACACTGGCTCTAGATATCAAACCGGTAACCTCCCAAGAATGTTTCTAATAGTATTCTTGACCTAACATTGCCTTTCTAGATCATTCCGAGTCAATTCCGGTAAACCCGGTGTAAAATGACCATTTTGCCCTTGGTGAGCCGGTCGCCTTTTCTGACCACACCAGCTCTGGGTATCAAACCGGCACTCCCTTGGAACACTCAGGATAGTGTTTCCAACCTTTAAATCCGCTCATGTATTATTCTGAATCCATTCCGGTGGTTTTTCGGTCTAGTTGACCGTTTTGCCCCTAATAGTCCGGTCGCCAATTCCGACCTTGTTTTTCAAGTCTGTTACCCCTGGGACACTATTTCAAGGATTTCTATTCATTTTCGGCCTTCCGGACCATTCTCGGCTCTCTGTAACATGGTAGTCACTAGGACAGGCACCCAAATATTCTGCCTTGCTTATCAAGGGTCAAAGATACGTTTCTTGCTGCCCTAAAATATTTCCTATGTGGCTGGCGCCACTACAAGCCAAAAAATGGCCTAGCGCCACTAGTAGTAGAGCCAATGGGATTTTAAGCCTAGCACCACTATAACAAGCGCTAGGTCAATTTTCTGTCTATAAATATAGAGCCTCCTCCCTGCGTAGAAATGGTCGGCAATCTAACTCCAGAAACTCTTTCTCTCGATATAAAGCCTTCGAACTCTCTCCAAACCCTAGTTTCTTAGGCTTCTTCAAACCCTAGCACACTTTAAACCTGGCATACATACACTCAATACGCGCCTATACGAGCCTCCAAGCCGACCATTGAAGACTCAAAGTGCTGCAATCTCAAAGCTTTCAAAGATCAAGGCGAAGTAAATCAAGTAAAGCAAGCAAATCAAAGAAGATGCAAGGTTGGTTTTCTATTTGTGTTTACACAATTCCCCCCTCTCTCTTCTCTCTCCTAACCCACTTGGGTTTTCTTCTATTTTAATCCCCTATCTTCTTTCTCTCCTTTCTTGCATGCTTGAAACAAGGATTTTCTCAATTCATGTGTAGGAAAAATGGTTCAAAGTCATCGTGTCGGGGGCTTTCCTCTAATTCGACCTTAGACCATGTGGATTCAGCCCCCTTGATTATGTGGTGAAGCCTAGACCTTGTATGTTCACGACCCTACTTGCATTGTGCATATCATACTCATACATCGCTTTAAAATTGTTTTCTAAACTTATTTTCAAAACTTGCATCAAAATCTCTTTTAAAACTTGTATTGAAATCTTCTTCTTCCAAACTTGTTTTAAAAAATCACAATCTTAAGATGATTCTAGCCACTTCATGATTAGGGTTGTTTTAGAAAAGTGCTATATAAGCTTTGGGTGTTAGCCCTAAATTGTTTTTGTCAAGATTACAATTCTAAGATGATTCTAGCCATTCCATAGTTAGGGTCGCTTTAGGAAAGTGTTATATTTAAAGTGATTATCATGGTCCATATTTTCAAATTTTTGTTGTTTTCGAAACCACAATCCTAGAATGGTTCTAATCTTTCTATGGTTATAATCGTTTTAAGGAAGTGAGATATTTTTTTAGAGACTTGTAAAAGTCTATATTCCATTCTCTTTCCAAATCACTTTTTGAAAATCTCCTTTCCAAAACCTCTTTTTAAATCCTCTCCAAAAATCTATTTTTTAAAACTCTTTCCAAAAATCCCTTTCCAAAAGCTCTCTTCAAAATTCTACTATCTAAAAACACCCTTCAAGTTTCCTTTCTAGAAACTCCCTTCAAAAGATTTACTTTCCAAAAATATCTTTTTCTTGGAGTCCAAGTCATGCTCTAGAGGCAATGATTAGGAAATCCTAATTTCCACTTTCCTTTTCGACATCTAATCATAGTTTTCCCAAAATTCTATTTTCTACATCGAACTCTTAGATTTCTTAAACCTCTTTATCATGTCAAATCATGTTTTCTAAATCCAAGTTTTCCAAATTTCATCCTTTCTAATTCCATGGCAAATCTAGTCTTCCAACTTAGAAAATCAAATCCAATCCTCTGTTTTTGAAAATAAAATCAAATCGTCTCTTTTTGGAAATAGAAATCAAATATTTCTTAATTCAAACCTTTTCTAATTCTAAACTTTCCTAATGTCAAACATTTCCAAATTTCAAAAATTCCAATCTTTCTAAATTTAAACATTTTCTAATTTCTAAACTTTCTAAATCTTTCTTAAATCAAATTTTTGAAATTCCAAATCTTTCTTAGATTGAAATCTTTCTAAAACTTTCCAAAATTCAAAACTTTTTAAATTTGAAACTTTCCTAATTTGAATCTTTCTAAATTCAGAAATTTTCTAAGTTGAAACTTTCTAAATTCAAAACTTTCCTAAGTTGGAACTTTTCTAAAATAGAACTTTCCTAATTTGGCACTTTCCTAAAATAGAATTCTCCTAAGTTCAATCTTTCCTAAACCTTAGCTTTTCTAAATGCATTCCAATCTAAGTGTTTTCAAATCAAGTCAAATCTTTTTTCAAAATCTTTCTTAATATCCAATTTTCCTAATTCGAATATTTCCTAATTTGAACCTTTCCTAAGTCCAACTTTCTAAAATCAAACTTTTCAAATCTAAATCAAACCTTTCTAATTCAACCATGGATTCCAATCTTAGGTAACCTAAACCCTAGGAGGCCTAAACCCTAGTTCAACCCTAACTCTTAGAGTTAGAAAGTTTTGACTCCTTTCTAAAAAAACCCTTTTCTAAACCAGGATGGTTTTCTAATTTCGAACTTCAAAATGTTTTCGACGTCTATCTTTCCAAATCTAGTCCAAGTTCTCTTTTAAGGGTCAAATCCTCTTTCAAGTTCAATTCTAGGTCTAAGTTTACTCTCAATCCCAATCTTCCATTCCAAATTTCAAATCAAACTATTTTTCCAATCAAAATCTTCTATTTTCAATCGGACTCTTGTCCGAACTATGACTGACCTGATTCCCAAAAAGGGATACGCAGGCAACCCTCATGGGTGCGGTCATAACTTTTTCCAAGTTTTCAATTCCATAACTATTTTCAAACTTCCAAATCCATGATCTATTTCAAATTTCTATTTCCAATTTCTAAAACTTTCTTTAAAAAAATTAAGTCTATCTTTTTAAATCCATTTCAAAATCAAATTTTCTTGTTAAGTCTATTTTCAAAATCAAAGTCTTTTTTTACACTTGCATATCATGCATCACGTCAAACTTCTCTTTTCAAAATTCTTTTTAAAAGTGGGTAGTATTGGATATATATTAATCAAAGATTCTGAATGAGTGAACCTAGGGTGAATAGACATGTAGATACCGCAAGGGTGGGGTAGGGTGATGGCTTAGTGCGTCTTCTCTACATGTAACCAACCTCCGAATCTAGAATCACTGTTTTCAAAAACCAAATGGAGTTATTTTCAAAAAATAGAGTAAATATTTTCAAAGGTTGCCAAACAACCTATTTTCTTAAAAACCCTCTCTTGAGGAAGTTTTCAAAATCTTTTTCAAAAAATCCTAAGTGTAATCTTTGGATTGTGCTTAGTTTTAGGTGACCTAACTCACCTTAATCAAGTTAGGTGGCAACTCTAAACTTTTTCCAAAAACCCTTAATCAAAATCAATTTTCAATTCAAACATAGTCGCACTCGTCCTTCTAGGAGAATGAGTTCTAATGAGAGAGCATTGTGTTTTTCTCACTTGTCTTTTTCGAGTGCAAAAAATTGGGACGCAACAGATGGCTTCTGGGATGTCCTCGTCTTCACCAGCAGCGCCCTCATATCTCAGTGTGGCTATAACGTCGACAGCAATCCTTAATGTTGCTATGAAGGTCTAATAACGCAGCGGATATCGGAGTAGAATGTGCGTTGCTCTACCCACTCCTGCCTGCTGACCTACACCTTTGTATTTCTAGATTTTTTTTCAAAAACGATGTCTTCATTCGGAGGCGTTCCTTCTTCTTGTTCCTTTTACTGAAGGTGGCTGAAAACACAGAAGAGGTGATAAAGATTTGGTATTAGTGTCGCACCCTGATTTTTCGCATCTCGAGATGATATGTAGAAACACACACGGTACTCTTTCCTTAGAACTCATCCTCTTAGAAGGACGAGTGTGACTAGGTTTGAATTAGAATTTGATTTGAATAAAGGGCTTTTGAAAAAAGATTGGGAGTCGCCATCTAACTTTGCGAAGGTCAGTTAGGTCACCTAAAACTAACTGCAATTTAAAGATTAAACTTAAGATTTTTGAAAAGGTTTTAGAAAGCGTCCTTAAGAGAGGGGTTTTTTTTATTATAAAGAAAATAGATTGTTTGGGAACCTTTGGGAAGATTTAAACTCTTTTTGAAAACAGCTCCGTTTTGGTCTTTCGAAAATAGTTATTCTAGGTTCAGAGGTTGGTTACATATAAGGAAGTACACTAGACTATCACCATATCCCGCTCTTGCGGTACCTACATGTCTTTTCACCATAGGCTCACTCATTTAGAATCTTCGATTATCCAATGTCCAATTATATCCACTTTGAAAAGAATTTTGGAAAGAGGTTTGAACCATCACTTTAGGGATGATATGATGCATCATATGCAAGTGTATGAAAAGAACTTGAAGAAAAATTTTGAAAAAGGGAATTGAAATTTTAAAAAAGGTTATGACTGCACCCATAAAGGTTGCATATATATCCCTTTGTTGGGAAGCAGGTCAGTCATAGTTTGGACTCTGGGTTCAATTGAAAATAGACTCTTTGGGGTCTTTGAAAAGTTTGACTTGAAAAGGGTTTAATTTGAACTTTGATTTCAAATTGAATTTTGAAATAGAACTTGGACCTGCTTTGGAAAGTTTGAATTGAACTTTGAAATCATCTTGACTTGAATTGGAGTTTGAAAACCATCTTAATTTAGACTTAAGATTTAGAAAAAAGTTGAAGTTTCTTAACTTAGGGTTAGAATTGAACTAGGGCTTAGGTATCATAGGATTTAGACAACCTAGGGTTTAAGCATGCACTTAAAAAGTACGATTTTAGAAAGTTTGATTTTAGAAAAGTTTCAAATTAGGAAAGTTTTAATTTTAGGAAAAATCTATTTTAGGAAGGATTTGATTTAGGAAAGGTTTGAATTAAGAAACATTTGAATTTGGAAACGTTTAAATTAAGAAATGTTTGAAAAGGTTTAACCTAGGTTTGAGGTATCTAAGGATTTAAGCACTCCTAAGACCGAGAGTTTATGCAAAACACTTGAATTGGAAAAAATGGATTTCAATTGAAGAAGAAAAGTTTTGAAATTAAGAAACATTTGAATTAAGAAAGATTTGAAATTAGAAAAGATTTGATTTCTATTTCCTAAAACAAAAAATTAGATTTTGTTTCCAAAAATAGCATATTTGATTTGGTTTCCTATTTGGATAATATTTGATTTGACTTGAATTTGGAAAGCTTTAATTTTAGAAATCTATCATTTTATGTGACTTTTGAATTAAGAAATCCATGATTTCATGTAAAACATAGTTTTGAAAATCTATACTTTTGATGCAAATAAAATACCATGACTTTACGTGAGAAACCTAAGGCTTCCTAACACGAACTCTAAGGTTTTGACTTGAACTTCAAGACAAAGAGTTTGGAAAGTAAATCTTTAAGAAGAATTTTTAAGAAGTGGATTTGCAAAACTTATTTTAGAAAAGGTTTTGAAAGTCTCTTAAATATCTCACTTTCCTAAAACGATTCTAATTATGAGAAGACTAAAACCATCCTAACTAGGGTTTGAAACCCTAATATAGACTTTAATAGTCTCATAGAATGTAACACTTTCCTAAAACAATCATAACCATAAAATAGCTAGAATCGTCTTAGAGTTGTGGTTTCTTGAAAAATAATTTAGGGTTTGCACCCAAATTTGGACCTTGATGGTCATATTGAATATAACATTTTCTTAAAACAACCCTAACCATGGAATGGTTAGAATCATCTTAGGGTTGTAGTTTTGAAAACAACTATGAAATAAAAGGTTTTGAATGCAAGTTTTGAAAGTAACCCTTAATGCAAGTTTGAAAACATATATGAATGCATAATTATGATAGCAACAATGCAATAAGGATATGAACATATAAGGTTAGGCTTCACCACATAACTAAGGGGGTCGAACCCACACTGTCTTAGGTTGAACTCAAAGAAAATCCCAGACACGGTGATTCCCTCCAAGGCCTTCCTAGACATGAACTAGGAGATCCCTTGTTTCAAGCATGCAAGAAGAGGTCGAAGATGAGGGTTAAAATAAAAGAAAATCCAAGTAGGTTAGGAGAGAGAAGAGAGAGAGGGGGATTACATAAAAGTAAATATAACCCTACCTTGCCTTCTTCTTTGGTTGAAGTCTTCAATGGTGGACGTGCTTGAACTTGAGAGACCTTCAAGGGCTTTGAAGGGGCTAGAATTGGCCTTCAATGGAGCTTGGAAGCTAGAGTTTGAAGTGTATGGATTAGGGTTTGAGTATAAGAGGCTAGAGCTTGAAAAAGACTTGAGAGAATTAGAGTTTTTGGGGCAACTCGAAGTCTGTTTCCAGAGAGGCACAGTTTTTGGAGCGATTTTGCAAATCTAGAATACGCAGGGGGTGACTTATATTTATAGGCAGCCAAAAACCCTTTCGGCTCTTGTTGCAATGGCGCCAGTCCAAAATTTGGCTTGGCGGATCTGTTTTTTACTGCCCTAACAAGTTTCCTAATGGAGTGGTGCCTGTTGCAGTGGCACCAGGCCAACGTAAGGCAGAAGATTTGGGCACCTATCCAAGTGACTACCATGCAATTTTTGGCCTAGGTTCACTAGAAGTGACTCTAGAAAGTTCAGAAATGATTCAGAGAGTTTTGACTAGCCAGATTCTGCCAGGAATGGACAGGAACTCCTAAAAGAGTGTCCCAGAGGTAACTGACTTGATAATCAGAGTCGAAATAGTTGAAAAGAGAGACCGACCAACTAGGGGTAAAATAGTCATTTGAATCGGAGGAACACCGGGATTGACCTGGAGTGATCCGTGAGAAGGCTTGAAGGTTGAAAACACTATTGAGAGTGTTTTGAGGGATTTTCGATTTGATACCCAGAGCTGGTGTAGTTGGAAAAATCGACCGGCCATCAGGGGCAAAATGGTCATTTCACACTGGATTTATCGGAATGGACTTGGAATGGTCCAGAAAGGTATTGGAAGGTTGGGAATACTATTAGAAGTATCCTCATAAGGTAACCAATTTGATACCTAGAGCCGGTGTGATTCTTAGAGGTGATCAGATGCCTAGTGGAAAAATAGTTATTTTGACTGGATGCTCTCGGAATTGATCCGGAAGCAACTGGAAGGCACTAGAACGTGCTAGATTATTTATGGGACAGTCTTGGAATGGTGGACTTACAGCTCTGAGGTCTTAAGTACTTTCTCGAAAAGCGCACCAGTGGGGCTTATCGAGGGCGTTTTGGTCATGTTTCACTAGAATGTGCTAGCAGGCACTGGTGTTGACCGGAGTTTTGAATATTTTCGTCACTCTGATGATGTGTGATGAGTTGGTTTCCAAAGGTGTCCTATACTTTGGTAAACATGCCACGATTAAGAGGCGTGTTCGGTCCCATGACATAGAGGGTTTGCTGGTGTTCCCGATGTCAACCTGTTTGTTAGTGTTTTCGTCACTCTAATGGTTGTAATGTTTATGAGTGTTTTTGTCACTCTGACGGTGTGTTTTGATTCTATAGATTGCTTGATCTCGGGAAGTTGCTGGATGGTCTTATCGCCTCGGGACCTTTGGTACTTTCCCGATCGACGTGCCAAATAGCATACATTCTACGTTGGCGGCTAACATGTGCTAGAAGTGAACCGCTATACCATCTTAGGGACTTGGGTTCCGTTCTGGTCTATGGGTGTGAAGGGACTTATCGTTCTAAGGGGTCTTGTGCTTTCTCGGTAAACGTGCCATGTTGGATAGACTTACCGTCTGAGAAATTAACTATTTTGGAAGACATGCCGAATTGAGTTTGACTGGTCTAGATTGGAATTGGAACTGGAATTGAGGTTGAAATACGGCCTTATCGTCTTTGAGAAGACATGCCAACTGGAATTGGACCGAGCAATGCCCTAAGGGTATTTTGGTCATTTTGCTTCTATTGGGCCCGGTGGATCCGCAAAGCGGTTGATTAACTAGATTTGAATCTGGGAAGCTAGTTTGGGCTTGAATATGTCTGTGAAGTTTGAATGTGAGTCTGGTTGGGCCAGAGATTGCTGAGCAGGAAAAAATGAGGTGCTTATAATTTAGAAGGTCAAATGTGTACAAAAGTGCAAAGAAAGATCAGTGTAAATCTATTTCCCGAGGAACCCTAGGGCAACTGATTGCGCTTCAAAAGTGTAATTATAAGGTCTTAATTAGTACTTTGTTAGTATTAGTTTATGAGTATAGATGTCTTTTTAGTTATGTTTTGATATCAATTTAGTTTATTATGCTTTATGTAGGTTTTGAGCTTAAATAGAGTGATTTCAAATGTAATTTAATCATAGGTTTCAAGAGGTTGCTGTCAAGGTACAAGCTGCTAAAACAAGTAAAGCTGAAACTTTGAAAGCCCATATCTCGCGAACCAGAAAGTCTATTCAGGCCCATAATATATTGATTTCATATAACTTTTTTAGACCTACAACTTTCGTGAAGGGACCTAACCCATCTGAGTACTCAGTGAGAATCATCCGTACGACTGACGACGGGATTTATATATATACACTCACTTTTTAGTTGTATAGATTAGTAGGTAGTAGGATAGACTTAAGTTTTCTATGTTCTGGAGGAGGAGAAGAATTCTAGGTTTTTCTAGGGTTTTGGAAGGGGGAATCATCCAAGCTTTGGAGGCTACAAATATTTTCATCTTTCAAGAGAGCATTTTTAATCTTTAGTTTTTATCTTTAGTTTTCTTTCTTGTTCTTATTGTGAATTTCAGATTATATTACTTTAATGCAGCGTTTTATTTCTTTAATTATTATTTTCATTCTTGCAATCTTTATCATGTTTTTTAGTAGCTAAATTCGTTCTTGGTATGGGTTGAGAAAGTAATTAGGTTATAGGTAGAGATTCAAGATAGTTATTTATTTTACAAGATTTCAAGATATTGAATCAAGACTCATTTTCTTGCCTATGAATATTTTCGAAAACAATATTCTTGATCATATCTAGCCTGTATTTATAGACTGATTTGTAAGCAGGGATACGTATACACCTAGAATTTTTGATAGGGGTATTGATTATAATTATTTACATATTCCTATTAGGAGTACTTTAGAAATCTACTGTTCTTGATTAAGCTTCAAACATACTTTGTAGACAGGTTTATAAACTGGGACAGGTATGAAGGGACCCTAGTATGAACACTAGTAAATAACTGAATATCAACTCCAAGAGAGTAATCAAATCTTGAGATTCTTTACTCGCAGCTATATTGGAGACCTACTTGTAAGCCTATGAACTGGATCAGTCTTGCCAAGACCTTTTGCTTATTGTTAATTAATCAAGTTTTCTTAGTATAAATTTATTTTTATTGCTTAAAATAATTTCTCAAACTAAATCTCAAATCAAATTTTCTCTTTACATTCTAGAGTTGTCTTTCTTGAGAGTTCTACTTTCTCAAAGTGAGTTTTACTATATTCCATCCATATTCCCTGTGGTTCGATCTCGGACTTATCAAGATATTATTACTGCATCGCAACCGTACAATGGCGGATATAAATTGCACTATTCAGGGGCGATCAGTTTTTGGTGCCGTTACCGGGGATCGAACCCGGGTCACCCGCGTGACAGGTGGGAATACTGTGTACAAAAGTGCAAAGAAAGATCGGTGTAAATCTATTTCACGAGGAACCCTAGGGCAACACTGTATCCGCCTTTGGTCTTCAGGTATATTCCTGAATTTCCATGGTCTCGTTAGCCACACCATCACATCGTCCACACCCTTACCTAGACGACCTCCCTGCTGCGATGTGTTCTGAAGTAATACCTCATGTAGTCTCCACCACCGAAAAAGGGGTGTAGCAATAATAAAATTTCCAAATACCAATATTCACATAAAGGATCCAGTTCAGTTCTACGATACCCATGACAATTCTTATGACATTGGAGGTTAGCTAGACAAGAGAAACCTTGTAGTGGTTTAGAAACTGGAGAAGGAATAGGTGGAAAGAGAACCTAACTCCGCCCTCTACTATGGTAATCAAGGGAAAATGCATGCCCTTGTCGATCTTATAGAGGGTGCACTCACTAGCCTTGGCTAGTTTGATGTCTACCCCTTCGGGAAATCGATACCTCGCCTTGAAGGCAGCAATAATTTCGAAGGAGCCAAGCATCTTCCTAAGGCGCGCAACCATGATGTGAGCAAGTTGAGAAAAGGAAAATAAAGGGAAAAGGATTCGGGGACTTATAGAGAGTCTGATCGGTGTCCTCTTTAAATGCTATCTCCTCAAGAAAGAATGATCTCTAAACCTGGCACCACTAGTCTTTATACCACGGCACGCCATCAGTTCAGGGACTGTGAAGCGACAGGGGAATGATGGCTAAGCAGAATCATCACTTCAATAGATGGCTCTTCATAGCTCGACAAATCCAGGACTGTTGCATGGCACACATAAATAATCCATCATTGCATTGACACAACGCTCAAAGCGATTCCTCATTACAGTAAGCGTCTAGCCCTTACCCCCTTGGCTTGACCAAACAGGGCATAAGGGCTAGGAGTAATTGTGGGCCATATAAATTAGAAGGCCTAGAAGATGAATTTGCCAAGCCCGATCTAAAGGGGACAGGCTCGGTAAGGTGAATTAAGCCCAAAGGGTTCGAAAGATAGGTACAATGGATAAGAGTCCCACGTCAATTTGGACTAGGACATTTAAAGATAAGTCCAAATAAACTGACCCAAGAGTGATTGACTCCTAGAAGGAGAATGAATACCATTCCTGGAAGGGATGGGGCTTCCGAAGCTTATAAATACACTATGCCACTAGGAAGCAAGGTATGTTCACTTGAGCTAGTGCATAGTACTTTCGTTCGATTCATTACGATTAAGCTTGCCTAATTTAATTATCGGAGTGCTATCGGGCCAAAGAGGGTCGATGCATTCTCATTGTTCTTGTTCTTGTAGATTGCTTGGAGCTTGTCAAATTAGTTCGCAGAGTAGATCAGGCCTTCTTAAAAATCCCACCTACAATTGTCTAATGACTAAAATAACCCTTGTATTGCCCACATATATACATGTCATTTCAAGAGACATTTCAGTTATTAGAAATTATTATAACAAGAGAAGATCAATTTAAGTATATATCTATAATTTTGTAAACATGTACAAGTCATATAACAATTTTTCATCTATTTTCTAACGGATTACTAACATAAGGTGTTGATTAATACAAATTGAAAGTTTAGGGGGCAATGTGTTACGTTTTAAAGTTAAGGGTTGTTTAATGATTCTATGTTATAGTTTAAAGAGTATATTTGTAATTAACCGTTAGTTATTTTCAAACATCACTCAGAGTCACCTAGAAGTTTTAGTTCTTTAACTTGTTTTGCTAAAACATACAGATGAATATGTAGTAATACAAATTACAATAAGTTAATGAAGTACAAATGGAAAGAAGCTAAATAAAAATCACGTAGAACACTCCATGCTATCAGAAAACAGAAATCTATACGACATTAAAAGCAACCATCTCATTTTGGTCAGGACGTTTTAAAAATTCCCAACCTAACCTAAAAATAAACAAACTAGAAGAAAAAAAAATCGATCTTATTCATATTAACTTTGAGGATAAAATAATAAATCTTATTCCTAGTTTAAGAAAATAATGGTAAATTACTTGAACAATTTTTAAATGTTTTCAAAGAAGAAAAAATGGTAGCATCAATTGTGAATGTCTATCATTCATCGGCTAGTGCTAACCATTTCAGTTAGGATCCACAAGTTGTTAGTGGATCACAACTGTGGTGGCTAACATCAATTAGTGAGTGATGGATACTCACGGCTGATATTAGCAACCCTTTTCAAATAATCAACTCACTCGTGTAACTCGCCTCATGTATTGCTTTATGATGTATTTCCAAAAAGACAAAAATTTCCTCCAACTTAAGTTGGAAGAATTTCTCTTATCCTGTATATGGGGCAGACTGAAAGCACATCAAACTGTCACATATTAAAATTATATTATTTATTTGAGAAACGCTTTAGAGTAGAAAAATTCCTACCGCTTAACCTTACCGCCTGACGTGGCGAAATATGAAGCACACAATTACTGGAATTAGAAATTGAAAAGAGTCAGGACTCATGACTTCGAGATTATTTACACTGATAAAAGAAGAAGGGTCATAATTCTATTGTTGCTATCTCCAACCTTTTTATGTAAAATAGCTAGTCAAAATATACTTAAAAACTTTATTCTCTATTTTAGCTAGTCATTTTTTAAAAAATTCTCCAACCATACTGTCTATTTTAGCTGGTCACCTTATAAATTATTTTTTGTTTTAACAATTACCCCAAGAAAAGAGAACAAAAAAAGGAGAGAGAGAGAGAGAGAGAGAGAGAGAGAGAGAGAGAGAGAGAGAGAGAGAGAGAGAGAAGGAGACATTTGTGAAACAATATTATTCAAAGTTTAGAGAGCTACTTTTGACTCTCTACATTTGGAGAGCGAAAATGAGACTTTCTAAAACAGAGAGTCCATTAAAAAACTATTTTTGAGATTTGATTATCTAAAATAGTTAAGAGAGCCTTTTGGAGAAACTTTAAGAAGCTCGCTACTTAATCGAAACTTTGCACAAAATGATCACTATAGAGAAGCAACAAGTGAAAAAGATGAGGCAGAACAGGCCTCAAGGGATTCGAGATGAAAACCACCAACACGATATTGCATGATAATAGCTAAATCGCCTCGAAGCTTAATGAATTTAGCTTTTCCAATAAGAGAGAATCTTTTGCAAATAGGATTTGGATTCTTTGGAACTTTTAACAGTAATGGAAGACTATACAAAGGTAATGAACAATGGAGGTAGGCAAAGAATCGTCTTCAAATCTCCAACACCAGGAAACCCTCTTCTTCTATGTCAATCTACCAATCGCAACAGACAAAACTTTTCTTTATTTTACATTTTTTTGGTATTTTATTTATCGGATTTCCTTTTCAATAAAGTCCTTTTGAAGATCAAATACTAGGCCACGTTTGCTGACCACATCGGCTAGCCACGTCACCTTTGTGGAAAAAATCGGTAGTTTTTTGGTGTTACGTAGCAACACTATATTTATTTACTTAAACTCTTCTTAGATTCTAGATATTATTTATGAAATTATTATATCTATAAAAAAATATATAAATACAAGGTCAAATAGTATGTTGTCATTTGCACAAATAGAAATTTCTACAGTTGAAGACAAAATATTATATGCACTAAAATGTTGAATCATGGTTTCATGCAAGCATTTAAGTTCTCACCGATCGGTTATTAGAATGCATGTATATGCATCCGGTTTTCAACGAATGGACGATCTAAGGGCTGCGTGTTTTAAAAATAGCTTGAAAATAGTTTTCACAGGTTGTGTAAGTAGTCCATCTTTCTCATCGTACAGGGTTTTGTTATTAGCCTCAATAGGCTTATAATTGTGAAATTTTGATTATTGAAATATTGAGTTAAGCATTTTTATGCATTTAATTACAGAATTCATTCACATATTGAAAGAGTGAATATATATATATATATATATCTTGAGTTTGATTTCATATTAATTGGTAATGCATTTTATTTCATAACGTTTATTTAATAGAGACATAATGCACACGCACGTGTACCTCCACTTTTTAGTACTAAAAAACACTCGAACGCACTAATGAAACGAACAAAATATCTTCCTCGGTTCTTTTACTCTTCTAAAAAATGGTTTGGAGGTAATGGACTACTTTATTGTCAATCTGGAATGCTTTGCTGAGCAAATCGGCAGGCACAGCAGGGGTTGATCCGAAAACAGCACCACCCGCTGTAATAACACCAGGGCTCTGGCTGTTCAAAGCGGATATTGAAACAACTCTTTTAGATCCAACATTTCTTTGGAAGTGAACAAGTCCCATGGGGAAGACGAAAACATCACCCTTCTGAAGCACCTTTGAGATGAGCCGGTTTTCAGGGTTGGAGGTCACAAACCCAACTTCAAGGCTGCCTTCCAAGACTGTCAGGATCTCGGTGGCACGAGGGTGGATGTGTGGTGGGAAAATACCCCCAGGTGCATAGTCAATGCGACCCATTGAGACTCCAAGTGTGTTCAATCCAGGTATTTGAGCCGCAGTGACTGGGGCACCGCTGCAGCCAAATCGATTAGATGTATTGCCAGCAACATGAAGGCCACTGAAGAAGAAATGATCAGCCTGCACAAGCTTAGGATCCATGCAAGTGAAGCCATTAACTCGAACTGCCACAATGCACAACATTTTTAAGTGAGAACAAAGAAGCATAATTAAAATGTATATATATATTTATATGGGTGTGAGAGAAAATCTAATTATAACCCAGAAAAGGAGAAGCATAAAACGTGTTAAGCGGCTAGGATGTGCAACCTGAGCTGGTACGGTCTGCAACGCAGAAATCTTGCAATGGACTAGGGTCGGAAGCAATGGCCATTGTAAAAGAGACGGCAATCAAACTCAGAAGCAAGATGTGGTTTGCCATCTTGCTTGGTTCTTTTTTTGTTCTTCAGTGTTTGAGGTTTGTGGTTATGTGGAAAGCAAAAAATGAATGAAGGTGAAGTTCGGGTACAAATGGAATACATGTAAGGCCTCTATATATAGGAGGAGGTGGTGAGGGTTATGGAGGAAATGAGGAAGAAAGAAAGTCTTTCGAAAAGAATAAAAGACCGCCGTGTGGAATCTAAAATATATGTTGAGAGTGTGCCGGGTAGTATAGAAACATATGGCTTGTTGGACAAGTTGAATGCATGTGGGGCTGTAAAGAAGCCGGTCGAGTTGAGTAGAGTTGACTAATGAATTATTCAAGTTTAGTTTAATAACATTAACGAGTTTTAAAATATATTTAACTTTCGTTTGTTTAATTTTTAAGACGATCTTAAACAAATTTTAATCGAGCATAACTCATGTAACTTAATTTTTTAGTGCATATAAATTTATTTAACCTAGTTGGAGCAAAGTGTACAAAATCTTAGATCTTTAAAATATGTTAAAACTTAACTTGTTTACGAATCCAAACTTAAATGAGCTTTTTGCAAACTAAATATGAGTCGTGCTCGAGTACAACCCTAAATGCAGGAGTCCAAATGATATGTTGTGTGCATGTGTCTAAATCACAATGGTATCATAAAACACTGATACCCTACCCTAGTAATTTACATTTTTTGGTATGACACGTTACACTTGCACTTTAAAACAGCAAATTTAGTCATCCGATGTAATTTCAAAATGTTTTCTATTTATTTCTTTAAAAGGAAGAAAAAAATCATATGTAATAAAAGAAAATTTGGGGAGAGGGAAATTTTGACTGAACAATATGTAAAAAAAAAAAAAAAAAAGAGGTCATAATGCTCTTAGAAATTTATTTTTGCATAATTAATTTGAATAATAGCTAGATATCTAATTGTCAAAATGAAATTACTTTAAAAATACCTTAACTTTTAATAGTGTAATTTATACAAATCTATAACTATCGTATTACATTTTACAGCATGCAGAGTACCACATTTCTATTCATATTCCACGTCTTGGAAGGATCAGCGTTACAACTAGCATAGTTCCAATTCATTGCGACTTGGAATATGGTTCCTGTACCTGGTAGTGAGTCAATGTGACTTGGAGTATGGTTCATGTTCCTGCAAACGGTCCAAGTCATGCGTCCATAGTCTTACAATGCTATTTTTCCATGCATGTTGTTACCCATACTAAAACCAATTTGACCACCGTTCTTCCACAGTTCCACCACCATCTCTTCCTACTTTGAAAACAAGGTCAAAATAATCCAAGTAATAAGAACAAAAAAATACAAATGATAAATTAAGGCAAATTGAAATGATTTCCCTGATGTATTTTAACAAAACTAGAACTTAAGGGAAAAGTCGAGTTCTAATATTTGCTTTGAAATTTTCATAGTCGAGTTCTAAGGTTGATATTGCTGTGAAATTTTTAACTTACTGAGTTTTATAGAATTTTATAGCTTTACGGTACGTATTGGCGAAAATCGAGTTCCAAAATCAATTTAACTGTTGTTAAACAAAGCACTAATTAAGAACTTCAGTTACAAAATTATAACATTTTCACTTTCCCCTTACAATTATAATTATTTGTTGAATTGAGAACCTGAACTATATTAGTAACCTAAACGTTGATTTTAACACACACACACATATAGGCAACCACACACACACAGCTATACACACTCTATTATATCATAGATGTTTAGTGAACAAAACGTTCAATATTGTCACTAACTAAAAATAGAACTTATGGTTACTTCCCAAGCATTTTTTATGTCCTGCATTTTAAATTTTCAGTATGTAATTATCTTACATACGAATTTTCGAAGTATCCAAAATTTTATATGTCAAAAATTCTTAGTGGAGATATCTACTATAACTCAACTAGATATTGAAATAATATAAAAATTAATTAGTACATAAAGTTCTACTTAATTTAATTACAAGTTAATATACTCAGGATATATGTAATAGCCACTTATATATTACTTGAATACATATCACTGTCTGTTTTATAAGACAAGTCTCAATGTGTAGTAAAAATGTAAAAAAAAAAAAAAATGTGAACGGTGAAAGAAAAAAAAAAAAAAAAAAAGGAAAAGCCTCTCTAGGGTGTGTTTATATTGGGGTTAATTATAAACACAACACGTAAACTATGACTTAGCATCACTATATCCCTTCAAACTTTAAAACATAACAAATTGATCCCTTAAACTATTAATTTGTATCAATTAACTCTTTATATTAGCAATCTGTTAAAAAAATAGATGAAAAATTATTATTTGACTTGTACATGTTAACAAAGGTATAGTTTTATACCTAACTAGATCTTCTCTTTTAATAATAATTATCTAATGACTGAAGTACTCATTGAAATAACATGTAAATATAAAGACAAAATAAGCGGTATTTCAGTCATTAGATACTTATTATAAAAAAGATAATATAATTTAAGTATAAAATGAACTTTTGTAAATATGTGCAAGTTACATTATAATTTTTTATTACTTTTCTAACTGATTGCTAATATATTGCTAATAGAATGAGTTGATTAATACAAATTAGTAGTTCAGTGAATCAATTTATTACATTTTAGAGTTTAGGGGTGTATAGTAATACTAAGTCATAATTTAAGTAGTCTACTTGTAATTAACCCTTCATATTGGAATTATAGAGAATATTTTGATTTAGGTAAGAGATTAGAAGAAAATTTAGATATGTAGGACTATTTAAAAGAAATTGTAGATTTAACCGTCTCCTCTTTTAAATTGATTGGAATACAAAGTGTATCAAATGAACAAATAGAAACATTATGTGCTGTGTTAGTTTCAATTTCAAATTTGAAACTATCAATTTTGTTTTTTTGTTTTTCTTGGTCTTGGAAACCCACACACACTGATGCCAAGCTTTTTCACATATTGGTCTATCGTAAAATTTAATCAAAGACCTTATCATATAAGGGAACTTAAAAGTGGCACCACATGTTAACAAATATATCGCTTTGATTACAAAAATAAAGAAAACTAACTCAAACTATTAGTAGTTTTTCCTCAACAACTTGAAGTGATTATGGCTTCTGGATAGTTATTTTGATGTTAATTGGAGGAGTAGTCGGTAGGAGTATACATAGTATTATTCTTTATCATTATGGTTATATCAAAAGATAATGTAAAAGAATATTAATTATTGTTTGACCATATAGGTAATTTAGGAATTAAAAAAAACAATTTGACGCATTATCACTAAATTGAAGTGTTGCCTTTTATTTCTTATTTATGTTGTTAGCGTTCTTTGTTTTATTTTTACTATTTTTGTCCAAAAAAATAAAACTGGAAAACATCTTTAGTAACCCCAAAGTTGTTACTTCTATTTTTCAATTAAAAATATTAATAAAAAATTATTCATGTAATATGAGGTGTGTGGTCGTGGGTAGTAATGGTAGAGAGAGTTAATGGTGGTGATGGTTGTAAAGAGCGACAATGGCGGTGGGTGGGGGAGAGAAGAAGGGAAAATATTTGTTTTTTAAAACAAAGAGCAAAAAAGTTTATCTTTTTTGGTTTTCACTACTTTTGTCCAACTTTTTAAAAACTACTTTTAGATTTTTGAGATCAGACAATTTGGAAAAATTTACAAAAATGTTCTATTTTTATTGTTTATGAATTTTGAAACTAAAAAGAAAAAAGAAAACAAAAAGGTTACTTAACAAGTTGAAGACTTTAATACTTAAAAGTTGTGTGTTAAAGCAACAAACTAGAGAAAGGATTACGAAAAAAGGACAAAACCTATGCACAAGAGTCCCACTATTACAAGATTTTTGTTTTCTATCTAACATGAAAATTTCAAAATTGTTATCTTCAGATCTATCCATAGCATAAACTTGAAATTTATATTTATCTAGGATGATTTGAATTTTTGTTTGGATTTACTTTATAATCTCAAACTCTCCTTTCACTTTTATCTCATGTTTCTCTTTTTTACAAAAGAAAAATAAAACGTCATGATGTTCTGTGGAAGGTCCACAATATGTCACTCATGTATTCTTTTGTCTAACCAAAAAAAGAAAAAGGAAATTTGGTCTTCTATACGGTCTAATAATTTTAAAATTGTTCTCTTCTCGACTGTCATTGGTAGAAACTTGAAAATCCTTGATATTATTATTTTAAAAAAGTCCTGAAGCCCATTTGATACGAGCTTTTTTGAGCTAAAAAAAAAGTTAAAAAGTAAAAAGTAATTTTTTTTTTTGTTTTTCTAGTTTTGCTCTTTTTTTATGCCAATTTGTTTGCAAGAAAGCTCAGTACCAAATGGGCTGTAACAATTATCTAATATCATTAGGTGTTAACCTGTGCAACGCATGAGAAGTAAGACTTATTCAAATTAACAATAGAAATATTATAAGTAATTAATTCAAAATCTACAATAAGTAATAATACAGTCCAAAATTCAAACGGCTACTCATATAACCACAAAATTGTTTTTTATTTTGTTTTATAAAATCAATTCAATCATGCAAGTTTTATTTTTTTATTAATTTTTCAATTGCCTTCATCATCAAAATTGACATAAATACAAATAGATACGCAAAGAGCACACAAAAGATATTTTTTCAAAAGTTAAAGTTTATCTGAATTGAAAATAATCGTATCATATCTATAAAAAGTTGAAGTAGATATATATAATATATATATGTATGTATAGTGTTTTATTTAATTATAATCACTTTTTTTCTTTAGATATTAAGTTTTATAAAGAGTCATTTAGCATGATGTCGCTTAACAATATTATCTTATATATCTTATCAATCTTACAAAACTAATACAGTAAGTTGAATAAACTAATAAATTTAATAATTATCTAATCAATTGTCCCTGTAACATGTTATTTTAAAAATATTAGAACATTCACACGTTGAAGAGAGATAAAATGTAAGGCCGTACACAACTTATATATATATATATATGATTTGGTAACATTTGTAACATAAGATCATTTGAAAACAGTTGCGTTACGTTTCATTTTTAAAAAATATTTTTTATTCTCAAAAACAGAAAAACAAAAAATGATACAAAAAATTTGTTTGGCAAATGATTTTTGTAAATTATTTTTGAGAATATTTTAAAAACAATCTAATTTAAATTGTAAAAAAAAAAATAAAAGCAAAATGAAAATGCAAAAATGGTTTTGCTTTAAAATTTATCATTATTTTACTCCTGAACACAATAAAAACATAAATTAGAAGAAAAGAATTAAAAACAGTGAAATTGAAACCAAACAACTTATGTTTTTTTTTTTTTCAAAAAAAATAAAACACCTTGATATTTGATGCAAATGAAGGATTTGATTTTTTTGGGTCCACTCCTATCAGGACGATTTTAGCTTTTCTCCAAAGGATCTACTTTATAATTCTTAGTCAATGGAAAAATCCCATCCGTCTGGAAAGTGGAACTGTGGAAACTCTATTCTTGAAATTTTCCCTCTCGCCAAACAGCTTCTACGGAATGGTGGTTCGGCACAGTCCGCACGGCGCTGACCATACGTTGGAAACAGAAAAATTAGGTGTACAAATACAATCTTAGCCCTTAAGAAAACGCAACATTAATCAGATTTCAATTGAAGCATCACCTAAACGGGACCTACTAATTCATTCCAATCGCATAAAAAACGAGAGTATTTGAATGATCTGAGCGCAGGTACACCAGATTCTTTCGCTCCAGTGATGAGTTGTATCCAGGACCGCCAGGCTGGGAACGGTTTGAATCCAACGTGCGGATCTTCTCGCAATTCGAAGACGCTGTTCAAATGAACGGCTCAGATCTCTCCTTGGCTGCACATTTCACATGTATATATACATAATATATATACATATTATATCCAAAATATCATCTCCACCAGGCCTGTTCTTGCACTACGTTACTTCTCAGCCGAAACATACCTCCGCAGTACTTGTGGCGTGGGTTACTAGAGAGAGGAAGTGCCTGTTGCTGTGGAGGTGGTGGTCTAGAGAGAGAAAGTCCTGGTTGCAATCAAAGTTCACAGATCGGAGCTGCATTTTCTTGGGTTAGTTTTTGTTTTCCATTTGATCTGAGTACTTCTGTGGAGCGATAGATCTGAGCTTTTTGTGGGTTTAAGCAGAACATGGTGTTTCTCTTGAGCAAATTTCGGAGTTTTATCTGTTAATTTGTGATTTGAATTGGGTTTTTCAAAGTACATTATGGGTTTTGTTGTGCTTGTTCTTGGTTGATTGCTTGTTTCAATCTGTTAGGTTAGAAGTCGTTGTGGTACTGTATGAGTTATTGGATCGTACTCGTAATTTGGGAAATTCATTTCTCTCTAATTGCAAACCCATGCTGATTGATGTGGAAAGGCCAGACAATTTTTTTCTTTTTTGAGATTAATGGGATGATTGTGAACTTTTAATTTGGTTTACTATATACTAGTTTGTTCAAAATTGGTAAGACATAGATTCATGAAAGAATAAGTTGTAAAGTGTAAACAAGTAAATTTATGCAATTTTATGGATCAAATATTGAAAGTTCATTAAAATGGCAAATATTTTAGCTGAAGGTCTTCAGATAGAGCTATTACTGTAAATCTTTATGCAACTAAAGAACAAAGATTTTGAAAAGAAGAAGGAAAAAAAAGAAAGATTTTCTGGTAAAAAGTACTAGACAAATCATGGTAAAACGAGAACAGAAAAAAGATTTTGTAAAGGAAGCAGATTTTCTGATATGTTGTCTCTGAACTTAGTTCACATACAATACCTAATGTTAAACTCTTTTTTTTTTATTATTTTTTATTATTTTTTTTATAATTTGACCTAGTTGCAACTTGAGTTGTATGGTATTTATGCTTCAATACATGGTTGGAGTTAATGCAAATAGATATTGAGGCATGAATCACATGAAGCTCAAGCATATAGACTAAGCAATTCACCAGGCTTGTCCTCATCAATTTTATTTCGTCCTCTATGATGAGTTATTCTAGAAGTTATTGCTTAAGCTTGGCTTTGTTGAAATAAGAAGCATTCGAGCTTGGTTCAAGGTCCAGTCAATCTTAAAGACAACAGTTTGAGCTCAACTTGTTAACGGCTTGGTAAGCTTCAAATTTGGCTAGGCTAGGCTCTGTTAACATGTGAATTGGACTTTCAAAACTCCACTTTAAGCCTGCAGGTGAAAAGTTTTATTTTGCCAAGTTCTGAAAGTTACTTTAGCCAAAAACTTGTCAAAATCTTGTTGGTCATGAGTTCAAAAAAGTAGTTAGATAGTTTTATCTTGTCCAAAAAAAATTTATTGGTTAAAGAAGAAGCTATGAGTTAAAGTTGATATGTCTTGTGACAAGCTAAGAAGCTATGAGTTAAAGTTGGCATGTCTTGTGACAAGCTGGAATGACATGACACCAGATGTTTAACCGTGTTAATGAAAGGCCATTAACACCTAAAAAATGTGATTGTCTTCCATTGACAAAAGTTCACCAGCCAACGGAATTGTGCAGGTCCTTGTTTGCTTGGCTCTAATATTAAATAGCTTGGAATAGTGCTCATTCTCTGGTTATAAGATTTTAAAACAAGCCCAATGAAGCTAGTGTTGACTGAAGCCCAAGCTGTTCATGATAGCGCAGTTAAAAGTGGCTCTATGCATGAGAAAATGCTTTACAAGTATCATGCCTAGGGTAAGATTTATAGTAGCCTCACAAGACAATCGCACTTATGAAATTAATTGTTGAGTCGTGATCCCATTGCTTTGTAAACACGAAGTATAACTGGAGACAGCTTGAAATAATGGAGTAGTTTATTCTGGATTGGTTGTTTTTATGGCATTAGTCTACCTCAAACATATGGGTTCACTTTCCACAAATGTCTTATGTTTTAATCCTTAACGCCCCGTTTGGAATCCGGATTTTAGGTGGGAAAAGTAAAGGAAAAGGAAAAAAATGAGGGAAAAGAGAACAAAAATACTTTTCATTTTGTTCTCTTTTCCCTCACCTTTTCCTTTTCCTTTTCCTTTTTCTTTTTCTTTTCCTTTTCCTTTACTTTTCCTACCAAAAATTCAAATTTCAAATGGAGCGTAAGAGTATGTGAATTAGGCTCATTTGATATTGAATCTGGTGTCATGCCAAAAAACACTGACTAAGAGTGGAAATAGAAGGTCAAATGACATACCAGAACAGAGTGGCATAAGCTTTCTCCTCTCAATTATTCGATCCACCTTTTTTATTTTTTTGTTTCAATTTTTAAGCTTGGATAAGGAACTTGCATCATGAAAAGTAATTTAGAAGTGAAGGACATTTAAGTTGTTATGGGAATCTCAGTGCACTTGATGTTTTTCCATGTGTATTTCTTTCCATGTTTTGTTCAGTAAGGTTGTGAGTTTGATAATTCAGTTTGTTGTTTCACATCTTTTCTGTCTCCTTATTTCCTTGCACACATGAGTTCAGTTACATAATAAGGTGCCAAGATGGTTGCACGAGGCTTCACCGTGGATTTGGATAAACCCCTTGTCTTCCAGGTGAATACCCATCACTAAATTTTGTTTTCGATCATATTGATAATAGTTGTTCAAAGAATAAGGCCCAAAAAATAAAATAAAATAAGCTGTCCAATGAAAATGTGTAAATGATTTTTCTGTTGCCATGGCCTTTCAAATCTTATCTTTTGTTGTTTTTAAGGACATGCCAATGTCTTGGCGTTTAGAGAGTGGGCTTTAGCTAGTGTGTTGGATATTTTATCTTATTCAGTTAATATTGTAACTATGGATAGGATATAAAATAAAATGATTGATGCTATTTGTTAGTCTATGTTTCCCACTCTCTAACTTGTATGAGGGGCTTTTTGGCTGTATCAGTCTACTTTTCTTTAGCCGCTTGGTTCTTACATCACAATTCCATTTGCATCCTATAAATGCCTTTTCTTTTTTCTTATCTGCCATAAAGAAGCTTCTTTCTCTTTCCTTGTTCCTGTTTTTTTTCTTTTTTCCCCCTCGTTGAGTGAGCTACTCATTACTTTTTCCCCAGGCATGTCAATTTATGTAACATGTTTGTGGTTGCTTTTAGGCTGTCTTTGGTGACTGATTTTGGGAGGCAATTGAAGCCAGAAAGGTGTTTCAAGACCATATTGTCTTTGATCCCTTTGTGTAAAAAGATATGGGAATTCATGATCGTTAAAAACATGAAGTATAAGGAGTGATTTAAAGCTAAATGCACATGAGACAGCCCCTCAAAACATGTCGCATTTCTGAAGCCTAGAAAGAAAGATATTAGGAACATAGGGACTATTGAGTTTTCCTACCCCCATTGATTAAAGTATAAAAACCCTGGTTCAGAGTTTTATACAGCCTCAGAATTTCATTACTTTTATTCAACTTAGAATGCTGAATGCTAAAGATAGATGAAAACAATCTATTGCGGGCAATTATGTTGTTTAGACTTTGGGTTCGTGAGTAAACCTTCTTTTTCTTTTCAATTTTCTTTGTTTTTTCAAATGAGAATGGATAAGGAAACTTCCATTCAAGTGATTTAGTGAACATAGATTGCAATTTTAGAATTTAATTTAATTTTTTAATTTAGTGTGGACACATAAAATTTTTTGCAAATATGAGAATTACAAGTTAAGAACGTTTGATTTTTTGTTGTGAAAGATAGAAGGAATATGTGTTTTTTATTTTCCTTCATCTCAGATTCACTTGTCGATTCTGTATTCATCACCTAAACCATTTTCACTGCCGCTATTTCATGAACCTTTATAACTTTTTGTCAATCTTTCTCAGGTTGGTCATCTTGGAGAGGCTTATCAGGAATGGGTTCACCAGCCTATTGCAAGCAAGGAAGGCCCTCGATTTTTTGGAAGTGATTTTTGGGAGGTATTACCCCCTTTGTGTTTGTGCATAAAAACTCATTGCCAGAAGGTTGCATTACAATTTAAGTACATTAACTTGTGCAGACATGTCATCTGACTATTTTTTTTCTTTTGCCAATTACGTTGATATTTTTGTTTTAAGTTTTTGATATTTTTGGACTGTTTGTTGACATAATGCATTATATCAGTCTATATAGCTACACATTTGACTAATTTTGCTTAAAACAGTTTTTGACTAAAACAGAGTGGTGGGTAATTCCTCTAATCTGGCTGCCAGTTGTATGCTGGTTCATCTCCATGTCTCTTCGGATGGGCCATACACTTCCTCAGATAGCATTGATGGTGGTCGGTGGTATTTTTATATGGACATTGTTGGAATACGCTTTGCACCGCTTCCTTTTTCACATCGAAACAAAGAGCTATTGGTTAGTCTCTCTCTCTCTCTCTCTCTCTCTCTCTTCTTGCACACACACACACACACACACACACACAGAGACTGCCAAGCATTGAACTCAGTACTGCATTAAAATTTTCTTTGGTTTCAAGTTCTCTACACTAACAATGACAAGAACTTGCCATATAGGGGAAACACCATACATTATCTTCTTCATGGTTGCCATCATAAGCACCCCATGGATGGATTACGCCTTGTTTTCCCTCCTGCTGCAACAGCTGTTCTCTGTGTGCCAGTACGTACTATTCTACCCTACTTCTTCATGTTCTCCCTGTCATTAAATACATGACTTGAAAATATCTTATTTGTTTATTAAGGACCACTTACATGTCCTACTTGGTACCAGTTCTTTAATATGTAGTCTTCTATTTGTTGGTTCAGCTTAGTTGGTAATGGCTGGTGATACATTCGATTTGTTTACATGTTTTATTGTCCAATAGTCTGTCTCCTCAGCTATCATATGCTTACATTTGAGCACATTTGTACTTACAGTAGTTACTTAACCTGATAAGGTAACTTGTCATGATTGGACAACCTGAAAATTGGATTTCATGTTAATAGTTAAGTAGAGACCATTTGTGCTAGTCTGCAGTTATAGCACACACCAAATTTGTAAGTTTGGCTAGATTGAGAAGTACACCACCTTAAAATTTTCATTGGGCGTGCAAGCGTAGCTGCATTTATTTTCAATGGTGAAAATGTTTAATGACTTCAGTATGTTGCTTCAGTATGCTATGTTATTAACTTAGGGACATTTTATGGTGTAATAGAAAATGGTAGGTTTTTAATTGATAATAGAAAGCAGTAAATCTTGGAGTGCACATAACCAGGGTGTAGTTGGCCTGTCAACTTCATCTTGCACATGTATTGGATTTGAGTTGCTCCACTAGTGAGGGCAGTGGGCTGGCCGTTGGTGTCAGGCTGTAGATTGAAGCATGCTGCTCATGTATCAAATTGATATATGGCCCACGACCATCTGCTGCACAGTCAGAAACTACAGCTACAAATAGTTTTTGAGTTCTGACATGCCAAAAATTTCAAACTGAATCTGAGTTGAGTCAAGTCCTCCATTATTCTTGTTACAGTAGCTTTGGTCAATATTGTCCATAAAACTGTAATACCAAAAGAAATTGTCAATGCTGCTGGAGCGCGACGACACGCTTGCTCCACCTCTCACAAATACAACCTAGCGAGGGTGACGTGTTGCTCCAAGTGCACTGAATAATTTCTCCTATATTGAACCCATTACACGTCTCTTCCAATTCCGTGAGTCCGTTGGGTTGAATTGCTTATAGTTGATTAGTTTTTCTATTGCTTCTGACTGAATTGTATCTATTACTGCCAGTTCTACAACTTGGTTAAACTCTTTTCTACTCCTTCTATCGCTCCTGCTTTGTTTGGAGGTGGTTTACTGGGTTATGTGATGTATGATGTCACCCATTACTACTTGCACCATGGACAGCCAACAAGTGAAGTACCTCGAAACCTTAAGGTGAGAGCTGACACTTAGCATAGGGTATCAAATGTTTATATCCATTACTCTTGCTCAATAGTGAATCTATTAGTCTAACTGGACCGATCAAATGAACCATTTTTGTTGAACACCAGGAGTTCCTGTTTCAGTTTATGGAAAAATCTTTTCTGGACTAGGGGTTGATTTGTTCAAAGAACAAGACAGTCTAATCAGCATTCATCCCGCTGATGAATTTGATTGGTTGTGTGTTGCAGAAATATCACTTAAATCATCATTTCCGGGTCCAGAACAAAGGCTTTGGAATCACTTCCTCATTATGGGACAAGGTTTTTGGAACACTGCCTCAATCAAAAGCAGCTGGAAAAAGTAAATAAATTAGTTGCTAAGAATAGCATGCAATATAATGTTTTAGTGGTTTTTAGCACATTTTTTTCTTCCTCATCATTCTTTTGCTCCTTTCTATCAATTCTATGGTATGTTTTTGTAAGCAGTATTTCGGAAGTTGAGCATGTCAGGAGGATGGTGTTGTCTTGTTCTTTCCTACAAAAAAATCTGTATAAAATGAATTGATTGTCTTGGATTCACTATTTCTTGATGAATTCAGTCTTCTATTTGTCATCTCTCTCTCTCTCTCTCTTACAGAATATTGAACTTGGCCTTCGTGGAAGTACAAATCCCGAAGTAGCTGAATGAAATACCTCTGTAAATCAATTCTCTTCCTGTCATATATATAATAGCTCTGTTACATGTCGGGCTATCAGCAGGAGCAGGAGCTGGTCCTATTTTATGTTGGATGCGTCGAGACCATAACCTTGTCAAAACAGATTTCAGCCTCCCAAAATGCAGAAAGGAATTGCAAATCATGGGACAAGATAAATAAGTAAAGAGGACCCAATTGATTTGATCAAAGTAGTTTAACATGCCTGGGACAATTTAAACTACACCCACCCCTGGTTGCATTAGCCAAGCATGAAGCAGACAACCCAACTAACTCTACCTATGGGGTTCAAGCTAGTGATACCCGTGCAGCCGCACGTGTGCGGAGACAAGATAGCTGTCAAATTACAACAGTTAATAGTGGCACGTTAGCTCCTAAGTTATGTTCTGAGAAAGGATAATATTATACTATGTAGGTCTTGGGTGACACGAAGCTAGTCCCAAAACAAGATGTGAATTGGGGTTGTCACAAATCTAGTCCGAAATGGTCCGGAGTATCAATACCCTGCGGATCCTGGGTCATCACAAAACTAGTTCCTAGTGGTCCGGGCCTCCAAGGGTTCGACTCTCGTATCCAATTAAGCATTTATCTTATCTTTCACATATGAGCTCAACAACCTGATTTGGAAGGGAAACGGTAACTCTTGTGCAAATGGTTTGATTGTCATTGTTTTGGATGTCGAATAAGTTATGGGAACAACAAGGCAAGGGTAATGAAATCACTTTCTCCTACTCATTTTCTATATAATCACACTAAAATGAAAGGTTTTTTTTCAAGATGTCTCTTTCCCTTTTTCTCTCACTTTCACACTCGCAACTTGCAACGTTTCTATTTTTTGTTATTTGTTTTTGTTTTCAATATTCTTGAAAAAAGGAAAATAAAAATTTCAATATTTTATTTTCAAAATTTTGATAACAATTTTAAAAAATTTCAGCAAAATTTAAAAAAAAAAAAGGCGCTTTCATATATATATATATATATAGTGTTTTTAAGGTTCCGTTGCCTTCTCCTACCCTCGCCACCTATGTCAACCACCACCTGCCGCTGCCGCCACCATCACCCATTTTCAGCCACTAACCCCCCGGCACCTCGGGACCCCACAACCACCACTTACTAATATTGAAATGAACATTTTTAATGTAAAACTAGTGAAAAATAAATTACAAGTTGGGAGTTACCAAATATGTTTTTTACTTTTAGTTTAATACAAAAAAAGAAAAACAAAATACAAAAAACTAACAATAAAAACAAAAATGAAAATTAGCAGCCTTACCAAACATAATGTTCAAGGAAAAGATAAATACAAACTAGTTACTTCTAACTATTTGCATTTAGTTATCTCCAGAACCAATTGCCAAAACCGCTAGAGTGGCAAAAGTACTTACAAGCTTTCAAACCGTCGAAGTGGCGAAAGTACTCATAAACAGGTCAACACGGGAACACCACACGCAAACCAGTGTTAAAAGACCAACTACAATTCTTGGCTGTGATAGTTTTACCAAATGATGGGATATCTTTAAAAACCAACTCGTCACAATCGTCGGAGTGATTGAAACACTAATAAATGTAGGTCAACACCGACACTTGCTAGCCTGACATGGTGAAAAATGATCGTTTTGCCTCTAAACACCTCAACACATCATTCAAGAAAGCATCAATCCCTTAAGATGGTAAGACCACCCTCAACACAATCTCTAAAAAATTCGGTATGTTCAATATACCATTCAAACTAGTCAGAGTCCCATTCCAAAGAGTCTAGGTCAAAATGACCATTTTGTCCCTAAATACCTGACACGTCTTTCAAGAAGGCACCAATCCCTTAAGACAGTGAGACAATCCTCAACATTGTCTCTAGATAGTTTTGCATGTTTAATATGTCATTCAAATCAGTCTCAGTCCCATTTCAGAGAGTCTAGGTTAAAATGACCGTTTTGCCCCTAGGCACCCTGACACGTCTTTTGAGAAAGCACCATCCCTCAAGACGGTAAGACCTCCCTCAACACTATTTCTAGACAGTCCGGCATGGTCAATATGACATTCAAACCAGTCTCGGTTCCATTCCGGAGAGTCCATGTCAAAATGTCCATTTTGCCATTAGGCACCCTAGCACGCTACTCAAGAAGTACAAGTTCTCCAAAGTGGTAAAACCATCCCAAACTACATCTAGGTATTCAAGCACACCCTTGTGTCCAAATAAAGTTCATTCCAGTTGTCGCGCTCCGATTTTTTATGCTTGAAAAAACACAACTGAAAAAAACACGGTACTCTCTTGTTACAACTTGTCCTCCTAGAAGGACGATTGTAATTAGGTTTGAATTAGAAATTACTTTGAATAAGGGCTTTTAGAAAAAATTTGGAGTCGCCACCTAAAAATAAGTACTACCTAAAACTAAATGCAATCCGAAGATTAAACTTAGGATTTTTGAAAAGGTTTTGGAAAACTTTCTCAAGAGAGGTTTTTGGAAAATAAGTTGTTTGACAATCTTTGGAAAGATTTAAGCCCTTTTTGAAAAATAATTCTATTTTTGGTCTTTCGAAAAAAGCGATTTTAGGTTTGGGGGTTGGTTACGTATACGAAAAATGTACTAGGTTATTACCTTATACTACCCTTGTAGTACCTATATGTTTATTCACCCTAAGTTTACTCATTTACAATCTTTGATTAACAAATGCCCAATTATATTCACTTTGAAAAGAATTTTAGAAAAAAATTTGATATGATGCATGACATGCAAGTGCAAAAAAAGATTTTATTTTAAAAATAGATTTGAAGAGAGGATTTGAAACTTGAAAAAGGTTATAGAAATTGAAAACTTAAAAAAGGTTGTGAAAAATTAGAGATTTGAAAAAGGTCCTGACCGCACCCATGAGGGTTGTCTACGTATCCCTTTGTTGGAAATTAGGTCAGTC
Source organism: Euryodendron excelsum (assembly GCA_033060915.1). Classification (NCBI taxonomy): domain Eukaryota; kingdom Viridiplantae; phylum Streptophyta; class Magnoliopsida; order Ericales; family Pentaphylacaceae; genus Euryodendron; species Euryodendron excelsum. The sequence goes on along the minus strand of CM065398.1, from coordinate 12,272,111 downwards.
GTAGTTCGAACTCGGGTCCGATTGAAAATAGACACTTTGAGGTTTTTGAAAAGTTTAAATTGAAAAAGTTTGATTTGAAAAGGGTTTGATTCGAATTTTGAATAGAAGATTTGAAATTGAACTTTGATTTGAAATCGAACTTGGATTTACTTTGATTTGAAATCGAACTTGAGGAGTAGAACTAGGACTTGATTTGGGAAAGATTGAGTTAAGCATTAAAAATATTTTGACTTAGATTGAAGTTTGAAAATTATCTTAGTTTAGAAAAGAGTTTTAAAACAGTCTTTAAAAAGAGTTGAAACTTCCTAACTTTAGGGTTATGGCTGAACTAGGGTTTAGGTATCCTAGGACTTAGGTAACCTAGGGTTGAAGCATGCAATTAAATTGAAAAGATTTAATTTGAACTTGAAAAGTTTGATTCTAGAAAGTTAGATTTTTGGAAAGTTTCATTTTAGGAAAGTTTCGGATTAGGAAAGTTAAATTTAAGAAAGATTTGGAAAGAATTTGATTTGATTTAGAAACACTTGACTAGAAAAGACTTGCAAACATTTGACTTGATTATTTGATTTGAAAGAAATTAGAAAGTAAGGATTTAGGAAAGATTGAATTTTGAAAAGCTTTGAATTAGAAAAGTTTCAAAATAAGAAAGTTCCATTTTAGGAAAGTACCAAATTAAGAAAATTTTATTTTAGAAAAGTTTCATTTTAGAAAAGAACTGATTTTAGAAAGATTTGAATTTGAAAAATTTTGAATTTAGAAAGATCTTGATTTAAGAAATGTTTGAACTTAGAAAGCTTTGAAACGTGGAAATAAGATTTGAAAATTTTAAAATTAGGAAAGTTTTAGAATTTGGAAAATTTTGATAAGTAGAAATTTAGAAAGTTAAGATTTGAAAATGTTAGAAATTAGGAAAGATTAAAATTAGAAAATATTTGATTTCTATTTCCTAAAGTAGAAGATTGGATTTTATTTCAAAAAAATAGATGATTTTATTTATTTCTAAAATTGGAAGATTGGATTCGATTTCCTAAATTGAAAGATTTGATTTGGTTTCCTAAATTGGAAGATAGATTTGACATGAAATTGAAAAAGTTGAGTTTTGAAAATCTTTGATTTGGAAATCTAAGATTTGATAGGAAAAGAGGTTTTGAAAATCTATGATTTGATGTAGAAAATAGTTTTGAAAACCTATGACTTAAGGCAATATAGAAAGTCATGATTTTAAGAAAGAGAACTAGGGTTTCCTAACCATAGATTCTAGGGCTTGACTTAGCCTCCAAAATAAAGAGTTTTTGAAAAGTAGATATTTGAAAATAGTTTTTTGGAAGTAGATTTTTGAAAAAAGTTTTTAGGAAGTAGATTTGCAAAACTATTTGGAAAGATGTTTGAATATGGACTTTTGCAAGTCTCTTGAATATCTCACTTACCTAAAACGACTCTAGTCATGAAAAGATTAGAACCATTCTAGAATCGTGATTTTGAAAAATTATAGGGTTTTGAAATATAGACCATAATGATCACATTAAATGTAACACCTTCTTAAAACAACCCTAACCATGGAATGATTAGAATCATCTTAAAATTGTGGTTTCGATAAAAACAATTTAGGATTTACACTCAAAATTTAGACCCTGATAGTCACAGTGAATATAACACTTTCTTAAAACAATCCTAACTATGGAATGACTAGAATCATCCTAAGAGTGTGATTTTGAAAATAAATTCAAAAAAAGAGATTTTGAATGCAAGTTTTGAAAACAACTTTGATAAAGTTTGAAAATAATTTTGAAAGCAATTTTGAATGAATGTATGAATATAACATGGACAATGGAATAAGGTTATGAACATACAAGGCTAGGCTTCACCACACAATCAAGGGGCCCAAACCCACACCATCAAAGGTTGAATAGAAGAAAGCCCCCAGCATGGTGATCTTCAACAGTCATTCCTAGGCATGAATCGGAGAGTCTTTTGTTTCAAGCATGCAAGAAGAAGAGGTAAAATATGGAAATTAAAATAGAAGAAAACCCAAGTGGGTTAGGAGGGAGAAGAGAGAGGGGGGATTACATAAAAGTAAATAGAAAACCAACCTCGTATTCTTCTTACTTTGATTGCTTAGTTTGCTTTGCTTGACTTGAACTTTGAAAGCTTTGAAGTTGCAGCACGTGAACCTTCAATGGATATTTAGAAGCTTGTGTATGAGTGTATAAGGTGTATAGAGAATAAGGTTGGAGTGTATGCAAGCTAACGCTTGAAGAGGCTTGAGAGAATTAAGTTTTGGAGAGACTTTGAGCTCTGATTTCAGAGAGACAGAGTTTTTAGATTGAATTTGCGAACCCTTTTTTACGTAGGGGAGGGTCTGTATTTATAGGCAACTGAAATGACCTTAACACTTGTTGCAGCAACGCTAGGGCAAAAACTCCTAGTGGCGCCAGCCACTTAGGAAAGTTTTAAGGCGGCAAGAAATGTATCTTTCATCCCTTGGGATGCAAGGCAAAAGATTTTGGTGCTTGTCCTAGTGACTACCATGCAATTTTTGGCGGGTGTTGGAAGGTTGAGAATACTTTTAGAAGCATCCTCAGAAGATAACCGATTTGATACCTAGAGTCGATGTGGCAAACTGTCATTTTTCACCGGGCTTACCGAAATAGAGTCAGAATGATTTGGAAAGGTGCTGAAAGGTCAGAAATACTATTAGAAACATCCTCGAGAGGTCACCGGTTTGATATCCAGAGCCGGTGTGGTTTCCGGAGGCGATAAGATACTTAGGGCAAAATGGTCATTGTGACCAGATGGTATTGGAATTGATCCATAACTGACTGGAAGGCACTTAAATATGTTGGATTGTCTTTGGGATAATTTTGGAAAGGTAGACTTACCGCTCTGAAGACTTAGATACTTTCTCAAGAAGCGTGCTGGAAAGGCCCAAGGGACAGTTTGATCATTTTTCAACGGAGTAGGCTAGCAAGCACTGGTGTTGACCTGGGTTTTAAGTGTTTCCGCCACTATGACGGTGTGTGACGAGTTGGTTTCCAAAGGTACCCCGTCCTTCGGTAACATATCACGGCCAAAAGGCGTGTTTAGTCCCATGATTAGGAGTTCTATTGGTAATTCCCAATGTTGATCTATTTGCGAATGTTTCCATCACTCTGACGGTTGCGATGTTTGTAAGTGTTTCTACCACTCTAATGGTGTGCATTCATTTTGGAGACTACTTGATCTTAAGAAGTTGCTAGATGATTTCATCGTCTGAGGAATCAATTTTCTTGAAAGATGTGCCAGATAACGGACATTCTACATTGGCAGGCTAGCAAGCGTCAGAAGTGAACCGTTCTACCATCTCAGGGACTTGGGTTCAACTGAATTTAGAGTTGGAATTGAAGTTGAAACAGGGACTTACCATCTTTAGGAAGACGTGCCAATTGGAATTGAACCGAGCAATGCCCTAAGGGCATTTTAATCATTTTATCTTTATTGGCCCTGGTGGGCCCGCGAAGCGATTGATTGGCTGGATTGAGTCTAGAAAACTGGTTTGGACTTGAATGTGTCTGTTGTCAATTTTAATGTGAGTTTGGTCGGACCGAAGATTATTGAGCGGGCAAAAATAGGGTGCTTACAACTACCCCTCTTTTTCTGTCTTTGCTTGTCGAAGGCAAAAAACGATTAAGTAAGAGTCCCATATTGACTGCGAGGCGATTGAAGGGATATAATTTGTAGATTTTTGAAGATTGGAGCTTAAAAATGGGAATTTGGTCCAAGGGGGCATTTGAAATCGAATTTTGGTAGGCAGAAGGGCAAAGTTGTCCAAAACTGACCTAAGGCGCCACTTCTAGTGCGCCAGGTCTAGAGTTTTAAAGCAACAGCTTCTAATTCGAAGCTTACGAGTTTGTGAGAGTTTGTGAGAGATTTTAAGTGTTTTGCAAGAAGGGATTCTTGAGCATTGAAGCTTTTGGGGACGCTGGAGAGTTGCTGGAAGTTGTCATCGTCATTAGAATTGTCACCAGAGAAGAAGATTTCGCCAGACAACTCTAAGAGGTGAGTTTTTTTTGTTTTGTGTTGATTTCGATGTGTAGAACTCCGTTTGTGTCGTGCAATTAGTCGAAATTGATATTTTGATATGCTTTGAACAATCTAGTAGTGTTGTTTTTACATTTTGATGATTGTTTGATTGAGTTTTGCTAGTATTGCATGTTTATGTAAAAGGGGTTTCTGCAGGAATTGAAAATTTACTCCTACAGCCATGGGTGTTGCATTTTTTATTAGATTTTTGTACCATGTGCCTTAGAAAAATGTGTTGAACAACCGTATGAAGTTTTGTGATTTTCTAAAAACTTTTAAAATTTTTAATTTTTCAAAAAAATAGAAAAATGATTGAAAAATAAGAAAAATTGAGAACTTGATGGAAATGTTTGAATTTGACCTTTAGAAATATATGAAAATATTTTAGAAAATATTTGAGGTAACTTTGAAAGATTTTTGTGACAATTTTGGAAACCCTTGAATTTTTAAAAAATAGAACAAGTGTTTGGAAATTTAAAAATATTAGAAATGTGCACGGATTATTTTATGTGTGTTGGTGCTATGTGATTGTGATGTCGCATGGTGCACAGCTTGTATTCTATTATCACGTCTTAGGCGTTGTAGAGGCTATTTATAAACGAGACTCTGTCGAAAATTTTCAAAATTAAGGAAAGAGTTAGAAATTTTTTTTGAAAGATCATCTTTTTGAAGGGGAAAGATATAAAACCTTTGAAGGTGGAGCCTTTTTGGCAGAGAAAACCTCGAGAAAGTTGGGGGGTCTTGGAATAAAACTTTTTGAAAGAAAAACTTAGGAAAGTCTTTGAAAATGGAATTTTGAATAAAACTTTTGAGGGAAAAGCTTGGGAAAACTTTGAAAATGAATTTTGAATTTAAAAAACTTTGAAATTGATAAAAACTTTGGAAGAAAGAATTTTTGAGGATTGAAACCTTGAAAATCTTTGAGGATTAATTTTGAACAAAACTTTTTGAAGGAAATTTTTTTAGAAAAGCTTGAAACTTGATTGGAATAGAAATCTTTTGAAGAAGTGGCTTAGAAAAGTTTTAAGATGAATTGTGACTGAAACCTTTGAGATTTGATTTTGAAAATGAACTTTTGAAGGAAAAAGTTTAAAAACTATTTTGATTTGAAACTTGGACAAAACGTATAGAAAATTCGTTTTGACTTAAAACTGTGAACTTTTAAAGACAAGATGTTTAGAAAATTTATTTTGACTTGAAACTTGAATTTTTAAAGAAAAAAATGTGCAAAAAATTCATTTTGACTTAAGACTTTTGATTTTATTTTATTTTTCAAGTAAAACGTTTAGCAAATTCGTTTTAACTCAAAACTTGAAACTTTTGATTTTTTTTAAAGGAAAATATCTAGGAAATTTGTTTTGACTTAGAAAATTCATTTTGACTCGAAATTTGAAAACTTTTGATGGGGAAGGTTTAGAAAAATTATTTGAAATTGAAAGTTGAAAATTTTTGAACAAACAGTGTAGAAAATTCATTTCAACTTGACATTTGAGATTCTTTTCTTCTCTTTTTTTTTCTTTCTTCCCTTTTTCTCTTTTTTTTTTTTATCTTCTTCTTCTCTCTCTCTCTCTCTCTCTCTCTCTCTCTCTCTCTCTTACATACATATTCTTCGGATTGATGAGTTCTAACCTCTTCCTTTTTCCTCTACCTTACCTTCGGGATGATTAACGCGGGAGAGGTTGCTTTGCTAACTGAATATGGAGTTGAGGGGGTACGACTAAAGGCTGAATTAGTGACAACGAGGGCTATTCTGGCTGAGGAGAGGACTAGTGCTGCTGATGCCTGGGCTGATAGGGATGATTGGCATGCTCGGATGACCACACTAATTGACATTGAGTTTGAATTAGGGCTTGTCTGGGTGGCTATTAGGTAGGATATGAAGGCAGAGGTTGGAGCGAATATGGATACCCTTCAGACCAAGATTATTGATATGCACCGTAAGCTTCAGCAGAGTTCGCTGAGGAAAACATTGTGGAGTGAGCTGGTAATTCCCTACTCCCTCTTCTGTTTGTCTTGTCTTCCTTGCTTAGCTGAATTCTAATTTTGGCTTATACGAGGTCTGTAGGCAGTCATGCAGAGACTGCCCCTATGTTGGAGCTGCTGAGGAGGAAAGGGGCCCATGGCTGGACTTTTTAGGGAGGATGCCTTAAATGAGGTTGCGGGAGATGTTACCTTGGATGAAGCTATTGGTACTAATACTGCCTTTACTGGAGATGAGGTTGATGATGCTCATACTAGGATTGTGGAGGAGGAGGCTCATGGTGAACCTTCTAGTTAGGAGGCTTCTTGGCGAGACTCCTATGGATACTTTTGGTGGTATCGGTGCTAGAAATGCTTGAGCTTGCTAGTTGGCTATAGGGGGTCTTCAACTTCTTTTGTACTCTACCCCATTCCTTTGTTTCCGATTGGATATTGATGGCATTCTGAGCCTCGTGTGCTGTTCCTCTTGTAGCTCTTGTTTCCTTGTCAATAGCAGGCATTCTGACCTTGCGAAGGCGTTAGTTAGGGATTGATTTAACAGTATGTCCCGTCTTGAGCTGAATGGGAGGTATAGGGTGGGGTGCTATCCATTCTTCATTGTTTGAAAAAGATTGGATCAAGATGTTCAAAGTTTTCATAGGAAATTAGAATGATGTATATTGTACCCATGGATGGATGCGCAGATTAAACAAGAATGTGAATAAATGTACGTACAGGTATACACAAAGATTGAAATAAATGTATGTCAAATGTTTTGATAAATGCATGTATAAATACAAGTTATATTGGGATTTTAAAGGAACGTATAGGCTATATAGGAATTAGAATGAATGCATGTCACAAGTTATATAGGAATTAGAATGAATGTATATCAAGCCTTTTAATGAATGCAAAAGTTTATATATGAATGGAATTGAATGCATGTCATACATTTTTTTTTTATGAATACATATACAAGAATGGAATTGAATACATGTCATACTTTTTTTTTATGAATGCACACATTTTACATATGGATGAAAATGGATGCATGTCCCCTTGGGTTTGCCCCAGGGTTCATGTTTAGTTATGAGTGTTGTATCATGTAGCCTTTTGAACTTCTGTTTCTCTTTTTGGAATTCCTCTTTCTAATTTCATCCTTTTCTTGTCAGGATGTGACAACACTTACACCATTTTCAGAGATTTAACATATTGACTTGCTTTGCCTTCTCTCTCTTGTTGGAAGGAAAACTCTCATTAGTGGACCTCTCGGTTTCTTCTAGAACTCTTCTTTGAATTGGTGGGCTCTCATGAGTGACGGTCGGCATCGCCCTTTGGCAAAGCAATAGGTAGCTTCATTTCTTAGTTCGAGAAGACCTTAAAAGCTATTAAGAAGTGTAGGCATGCCTAGTTTTTGGTAGAACTATTAAACTTTTCAAATTATAGCGGCCCTATAAAGACATGATCCATCAATGAAGGGCAACTATAGATTTATGAATATCAAGATACAACTTAACTTGAGAAAATCAACATCAAATATGCATGAAACCCCACAATAATGAGCATAATTGGTTATAAGATGATCAAGACCATATTAGTGATAATGTAGTGATGTAAGTGTGAACTTCACTAAGACTAATGAGAATACAGACCCTAGGCGTGATCTAGGATGGCATACCATGTTTAATAACTTGAGAATTAACAAATGTAGAAGTCAAACCTGTCTCATCCCGTGATCTTAGTTTGCTCTTCGTTTTCTCTCTTCTTCTTCTTCTTCTTCTTCTTCTTTTTCTGTTTTTTTGGGTGGAAATCTAACCCTATCTCTCCAATGATGGAAGTACTAAAATGTAAAGATATGGCGGCTTTCACACATATGAGTAGGTAGCCTTCCCCTCTTGTCATTTAACAATGGTAGCTGCTCTCAGACTCACTAGTAGCCCTTTCCATAAGTGATAGGAGAGGGAATAGACAAAAGGTCAATATTAGCATGCGATAATTTGCAAATTTTTGACAATGGAGGAACCAGCTAAAATAGATCATAAAGGCGGATTCTATATTCTAAGAAGTGTCAAGAAGTGTGCATTAAGATGAATATGAAACACCAATATGGTAAAAATCATCAAAACTGTTGACTCATATTTATGCAAGTGATCATGCACACAAGATTTAACCTCAAACAAGCATGCACATCAATCTGTTCATAACTGAATATTTGCCCCAGTGATTGTGCACGTGTAGGACAAACACTATCAAAAATATTTTTGGCTTTTTTGAATTTTTTTCCTCTTTTTTTCAAAGATTTAATCATCCCAGACTTGCCAGTATGCGCTAATCTTCCTTTTGAGGGTGTAGCTACTTGTTGCTTTGCCAGGGCGTCCTTTGGGGGTTGGTACTTGGATTTTTAACAAGCTACGTGATTGATATTCATCTATCACCCTTCTGTCTGTTCCCTCTCTCTGTACTTTCTATTTCTCTCTCTCCTATTTTCGGAGTCAGAGATTGTTTCTGCTAAAGGTGGTGCTTGTGCTATCTCATCCTCTAAGTCGAAGTAAAACATTTCAGAGAGAAATTTCTGAAGGAAAGCTTCATTCATGGAAAGCCCTAAGACAAATGATATAAACATGAGAACTTTTAATCTTTTTCATTTAGATGATATTATTTTCATGCTCAAATTTGAATTAAAATCTGAAAGGTAGGTTCAAAATGAATCTCTCTTTTTCAAACAAGCTTCTCAAACGGGTTCATGAATCCCATCATTTGCCGCATGCCTCATATGACTGTGCAAGAATTACTTTAGGAGCTTGACGATAGGGTGGAATGGCAACATGGTGCTGAGGCCTTGGCTGAGATATGGAATTTTGTAGACAAATGGTCCATCTCTTATTGTGGATCATGTCTCCTAATTGGGCTCGTCCTTGCATAAGTTATAAATGAGGTGGGACGCAAGAGGGTCCCCCCCATAGGTTTGGTTATGCTCTTAGGCCTAAAAAAAGAAAAACAAAAACAAAATGCAATTAGCATATGGAGTTAAAGGTTTTATTCAATGTCCTATGGAGGCCCCTTCTTTAAGGGGATGTATGTATGATGCTAAGTCCATCTTGGAGGCAATCCCTCGAGCGATAAATCCATCTAGTCCGGCACATTTTTCAAGAAAACTCTTCGAAACGGTAAGTCCCTTCAAACCCTTCGACTGGGACGAGACCCCAAGACCTCGAGATCACCTGCTAGCCCGCCAATGAAGAAATGTCCGTTATTCAGCACGCCTTTTGAGAAAGTTGATTCATTAGGCAATAAGTCCACCTAGCAGCTTCCCGATATCAGGCAGTCTCTAGAATGATCGCGAGCCGTTAGAGTAACGGAAATACTCACAAACTTCATAACCATAAGAGTGGCGGAAACACTCGCAAAAAGGTCGACATTGGGAATTGCCAATAAACCCTTATATCACGGGACCGAGTTCGCCTCTTGGTTGTGACACATTTACCAAAGGATGAGATACCTTTGAAAACCAACTTGTCACAGACCGTTAGAGTGACGGAAATACTCAAAACCCAAGTCAACACTAGTGCCTGCTAGCCCACTCCAGTGAAAAATGACCAAACTGCCCTTAGGGCTTTTCGACACTCTTTTTCGAGAAAGTACCTAAGTCCTCAAAGCAGTAAGTCCACCATTCCAAGATTTTCCTAAAGATAATCCGGCATGATTAGACGCCTTCCAGTTAATTTCGGGCCAATTCTGAGACCCTCTGATCAAAATAACCATTTTGCTACTAGATAGCCGAGCACCCGGGAAACCACACCGGCTCTAGGTATCAAACTGGTAACCTCCTGGGGATGCTTCTGATAATATCCCTAGCCTTCTGATGCATTTTCAGATCATTCCAAATTAATTCCGGCTAGCCCAATGCAAAATAACCGTTTTGCCCCTACTGAGCCGGTCACTTTTTCCAACCACTCCGGCTCTGGGTATCAAACCGGCAACCTCTTGGAATATTCTAACTAATGTTTCTAAGCCTAAAGCCTTCTTCCGGAACATTCCAAGTCCATCCTGATAACTTTCTGGCCTGATTGACCGTTTTGCCCCTGATGGCCCGGTCAACCCTTCCAACACATCCTGACATTATTTTTCAAGTCTATTACCCCTGAGACATTATTTTAGGGGTTTCTATCCATTTTCGGCCCCCCGGCCCATTCCCGGCCCTCTAAATCATTCCCAGACTTTTCGGAGTCACTCCTAGTAAAGCCAAGCTAAAAATTGCACGATAGTCACTAATACAGGCACCCAAATCTTTTGAAGATACGTTGCTTACTGACCTTAAACATTTTCTAAATGGCTGGTGTCACTACAAGCCATAAAATGGCCTGGCGCCACTGCAGCAGGCACCAGTTTACTCTTTTGTCTATAAATACAGAGCCTCCTCCAGGGTAAAAAAGGTCTGCAAACACAGTTCAAAAACTCTGCTCTTCCATATACAGAGCTTGAAGCCTCTCCAAACCTTAGCTCTCTTTAGGTTCTTCAAACCCTAACCCTTATGCACTTAACCCTAGCTCATATACACTCTTATACACTCATACACGAACCTCCAAAGGCTCCATTGAAGGTTTGAAGTGTTGTAACTCGTAAGCTCTCGAAGACCAAAGAAAGCTCTCAAAGATCAAAGTAAAACAAAGCAGATAAAGCAAGCAAAACAAGGAAGACATAAGGTAGGCTTCCTATTTACGTTTACACAATTCTCCTTCTCTCTTTTTTCTCCTAACCCACTTAGGTTTTCTTTTATTTTAATCCTCATCTTCAACCCCTCTTTCTTGCATGCTTGAAACAAGGGACTCCCTGGTTCATGTGTAGGATTAGGCAATTGAAAGTCACCGTGTCGAGGGCTTTCTCTTAGTCTAACCGGAGACCACATAAAATTGGCCCCCTTAGTTATGTGGTGAAGCCTTTAACCTTGTATGTTCATTATCCCAACTAACATTATGCATATCATGATCATGCATCTCTCCAAAATTTATTTTCAAACTCATTTTCAAAACTTGCATCAAAAATCATTTTCAAAACTTGCATTAAATCTTCTTTTTCTAAACTTATTTTCAAAATCACAATCCTAGGGTGATTCTAGCCTTTTCATGGTTAAGGTTGCTTTAAGAAAGTGTTACATTTAAAGTGACTTTCATAGTCCATATTTTCAAATCTTTATTGTTTTCAAAACCATAATCCTAGAATTGTTCTAATCCTTTCATGATTAGAATCCTTTTAGGAAAGTGGGATATTTTTAGAGACTTGTAAAAGTCCACATTCAAATCCTCTTTCCAACATTGTTTTTTTAAATCCACTCTAAAATCTCTTTACAATTTCACTTTCTAAAACTCCACTTCAAATCTATTTCCTAAAAACTCTTGCCAAAAATCTCTTTCCTAAAAACTCTCTTCAAATTTACTTTGCAAAAATCTCTTTCCTAAAAATCTATCTTTCTAAAAAGACCTATTTTCCAAAGTCCCTTTTTGTTGGAGTTCAAGTCAAACCCTAAAGCCATGATTAGGAAACTCTAATTTTCTTTCCTAAAATATGACTTCGAATCTTGCCTCAAAACATAGATTTCCAAAACCTCTATTTTTTACGTCAAATCTTAGATTTTCAAAATCACTTTTCTTATACTAAAACTATAGCTTTCAAAATCTAAGATTTTCAAAATTTCTCCTTTCCAATTCTATGTCAAATCCAATCTTCCGTTTTTGAAAAAAAAAAATCAAATCATCTCTTTTTGAAAATAAAATCTAATCTTTTATTTTAGGAAATAGAAATCAAATCTTTCCTAATCCAAATCTTTCTTAATTCCAATCCTTCTTAATCTCATACATTCCTAAATCTTATGTTTCCAAAATTTAAACTTTCAAATCTTTCCTTAAATTTTAAGCTTCTTAATCTTTCTATACCCAAACTTCTCCTAATTCTAAAACTTTCCAAATTCCAAATCTTTCTCAAACCTAATCAAATCTTTTCTAACAAAGGAAACTTTCCAAATTCGAAACTTTCTTAAGTTGAAACTTTCTAAATTCAAAACTTTCTAATTTCAAAACCTTTCCTATTTTAAACTTTCCTATTTCGAAACTTTCTTAAATCTGAGATTTCCCAAATCAAATCTTTCTTAAACTTCAAGTCTTTCCCAAATCCTATTTTTCTTAAGTCTAGGTTTTTCAAAATCAAACTTCTCAAATTCAAGTTCAGTTCAATTACATGCTTCAACCCTAGATTACCCTAAGTCCTAGGATGTCTAGACCTTAGTTCGACCCTAACCCTAAAGTTAGGAAGCTTCCAACTCTTCTCTAAAAATTCTTTTCTAAATCGAGATGGTTTTTCAAACTTCAATTCAAGTCAAGATGCTTTCAAAACTCTATGTTTCCAAGTCAAGTTCAAAGTCAATTCTAAGGTCTATTTCAAATCCTCAAGTTCTATTTCAAATCAAAGTTCAATTTTCAATCTTCTAATCCAAGTTTCAAATTGAACTCTTTTTCAAATCAAACCTTCTATTTTCTATCGGACTCTTCTCAGAACTACGACTGACTTGATTTCCAAAAAGGGCTACGTAGGCAACCCCTCATGGGTGCGGTCACAACCGTTTTCAAGTTTTCAATTCTATAACCTTTTTCAAACTTCCAATTTCATAACTTTTCTTAAATCTCCAATTCCATAACTATTTTCAAATTTCCAACTCCATGATCGATTTCAAATTTCTAATTCTACAATCTATTTTCAAATATCTATTTCCAATTTCTAAAACTTTTCTTTCAAAAATCAAGTCTTCTTTTCAAATCTCTTTTCAACATCAAATCAAGTTCTTTTCAAATCTATTGTCAAAATCAAAGTCTTTTCTTGCACTTGCATATCATGCATCATGCCAAACTTCTTTCTAAAAATTCTTTTCTAAAGTGGATAGTTTTTGGAAATTTATTAATCAAGGACTCTAATGAGTGAACCTAGGATGAATAGACATGTAGGTACCGCAAGGGTGGGTTAGGGTGATGGCTTAGTGCGTCTTCCCTACACGAAACCAACCTCCGGACCTAGCTCATTGTTTTCAAAGATCAAATGGAGTTATTTTCAAAAAATGAGCTTCAATCTTTTCAAAGGTTGCCAAACAACCTATTTTCTTAAAAACCCTCTCTTGAGGAAGTTTTCAAAATCTTTTTCAAAAATCCTAAGTGTAATCTTCGGATTGTGCTTTGTTTTAGGTGATCTAACTCACCTTAACCAATTTAGGTGGCAACTTCAAACTTTTTTCCAAAATCCTTTAATCAAATCAATTTTTAATTCAAACCTAGTCGCACTCGTCCTTCTAGGAGGATGAATTCTAACGAACGAGCACTGTGTTTTTCTCCCTTGTCTTTTTTTGGGTGCAAAAAATCGGGGCGCCACAACTAGCGACTCCATTAGGGACACTTAGAGGGTTAGGCCATTATCATGTCTTTTCACCCGTACCCATTTGTAGTCTTTGTTTAATTTGTCCGATTCTATCCACTTCAAAAACTTTTAACATCAAGTTTTTCTGAGTTATTTTAAAAAAACATGACATTGCTTGCTTTCAATTACATTCAATTATTCAATCTTGCATTAAGTTCGTCATTCAAGTACTAATTTTTCACATTTATTTTTGTAGGTGGACCCTTGTTCACAAATTTATTTCATATTATATTAACTACGGTGTATGAATGAATGTAAGGATTGGACAGGATGGATGGAAATTGTTGGGCTCTTTCCTTCAATTTTTAAAAATCACACACGCACTGCATGTGCACTTGCATTTTGCATATTTGCATTCTCTACCCTGATATGTCCTTTCTAATTAGAAGGGGAAACGATGTAAGCACCCCATCTTTGACTGCTTGACAGTCTCCACTCTGTCCAAACTTATGTTCAAGTCATTGTGGGCACATTTCAATCCAAATTAACTATCTAAGTCTAATCCCGTCAATTCATTGCTTCGCGGGCCCCACCGGGCCCAAATAAAGGCAAAATAACTGAAATGCCCTTAAGGGGGCATTATCCTTTCTAATTCCAAATCAGGCTCGTCTTTCTGAAGACGGTAAGTCCCCTTTTCAAATACTAATCAGGCACATCTTTCCAAAGACGGTAAGTCCCCTTTCCAATTCCAAATTAGGCCCGTCTTTCCGAAGACGATAAGACCCCTTTCCAACTCCAAATCAGGCACGTCTTTCCGAAGATGATAAGTCCCCTTTCCAATTCTAAGTCAAGCGCATCTTTCCGAAGACGGTAAGTCCCCTTTCCAAGTCCAATTCCAATTCCAATCCCTCTCTCGAGACAGTTGATTCCTCGAGACGGTCCGACACATTTTTCAAAGAAAATCTCTTCGAAACGGTAAGTCCTTTTAAACCTATCAACCGGGACGAGCCCCAAGTCCCCTAGATAGTAGAACGGTCCACCTTTGGCGCCTGCTAGCCAGCCAATGCAGAAATGTCCGTTTAGGCATGCCTTTCAAGAAAGTTGATTCTCAGGCGCTAAGTCCCTTTAGCAGCTTCCCAAGATCAGACAATCTCGGGAATGATCGCGAACCGGCAGAGTAGCGGAAATACTCGCAAACATCGTTACCGTCAGAGTATGAGAAATACTCGCAAACAGGTTGATATAGGGAATTGCCAACAAACCCTTGTATCACGCGACCGCCGTCAGAGTGACGGAAACACTCAAAACCCAGGTCAACACCAGTGCCTACTAGCCCACTTCGGTAAAAAATGACCAAACTGCCCCTAGAGCCATTTTCCAGTACGTTTCTCGAGAACGCACCTAAGTCCTCAGAATGGTAAGTCCACCCTTCCAAGATTGTCTTAAAGGCAATCTGTCATGATTAGGTGCCTTCTAGTCAGTTTCAGGCCAATTCTGAGACCTTCCGGTCAAGATGACCATTTTGCCTCTAGGCATTCGAATGCCCCGGGAACCACACCAGCCTTGGGTATCAAACCAGTAACCTCCTAAGAATGCTTCTCATAGTATTCCTGACCTTCCATTGTCTTTCTGGATCATTCTGAGTCAACTCCGGCAAACCCGGTACAAAATGACCGTTTTGCCCCTGGTGGGCCGGTCGCATTTTCCAACCACACCGGCTCTGGGTATCAAACCGACAAGCCTTTGGGAACATTCTGAATAATGTTTTCAAATCTCAAGTCTTTTTTCGGGACATTCCGGGTCCGTTCCAACAGCTTTTTGGCCCGATTGACCATTTTGCCCCTAATAGCCCGGTCAATCCTTCCGACACATCCTATCCTCATTTTTCAAGTCAAATACCACCAGGACCCTGTTCTGAGGGTTCCTGCCCTTTTCCGACCTTTCGGGCCATTCCCGGTCCCCAAATCATTCCCGGACTTTCTAGAGTCACTCTTAGTGAAGTCAGACTAAAAATTGCATTGTAGTCACTAGTACAGGCGCCCAAATCTTCCCAAGATACGTTGCTTGCTGACTTAACCAACTTTCCTAGCTGGCTGGTGCCACTACTAGTGGCGCCAGGCTAAGAAATGGCCTGGCACCACTCCTAGTGGTGCCAAGAGGAATTTTGCCCTGGCACTAGTGCAATAGGCGCCAGGTCTATCTCACGTCTATAAATACAGAGCATCCTCCAGCGTGAAAGAGGTCCGCAAACTCAATCTAAAAACCCTAATTCTCAATATACAGAGCTCGTACACTCACAAAACCCTAGCTTCTTTAGGTTTTCCAAACCCTAGCTAAACCCTAGCCTCCTATACACTCTCATACACTTATACACTAGCCTCCAACCCTCCTTTAAAGACTTGAAGGGCTGCAATCTGAAGGCTTGAAGATTGAAGACGAACTCTTGAAGATTGAAGTGAAGATTTAAGCAAGACAAGCAAAGCAAAGCGCGCAAAGCTAAAGAAGACACAAGGTAGGTTTCCTATTTAAGTTTTCGCACTTCCCCCTCTCTCTTCTTTCTCCTAACTCACTTGGGTTTTCTCTATTTTAATCCCCCATCTCTTTCCCCCCCACCCCCTCCCTTTCTTTGCCTGCTTGAAACAAAGGGATTCCCGATCCATGTGTAGGATTAGACTATTGGAGGGTCACCGTGTCGGGGGCTTTCTTTTAGTCTAACCGGATACCACGTGGGTTCGGCCCTCTTAATTATGTGGTGAAGCCTTAACCTTGTATGTTCACGACCCCAATTTGCATTGTGCACATCATTATCTTGCATTCTTCCAAAAATCGTTTTCAAACGTTTTCAAACTTGTTTTCAAAATTGCATCAAAATCTTCCTTTTCAAAACTTGTTTTCAAAATCACAATCCTAGGGTAATTCTAGCCTTTTCATGGCTAGGGTTGCTTTAGAAAGTGTTATATTTAAAGTGACCAACATGGTCTATATTTTCAACTCGTTGTTTTCAAAACCACTTTCTTAAAGTGATTCTAGCCTTCTTATGGTTAGAATCACTTTAGGAAAGTGAGACGTTTTCATACTTTCAAAAATCTCTTTTCCTAAAACCTCCTTTTTGAACGTGCTTTCCAAAAACTCTTTCTCCCAAAATTGTTTTCAAAAGCTCTCTTCAAAAATTTATTTTTAAACTCCTTTCCAAAACACTCTCCACAAAATTCACTTTCTAAAAACGCCCCCCTAAATCTCTTTTCTAAAAAAACTCTCTCCAACAATCTCCTTCCAAAAATCTTTCTAAAAACTCTCTTTCCAAAATCTTCCTTTTAGAAATTCCTCTCTAGGATTTCTTTCCAAAAACTCGTTTCCAAAAACACACTTTCCAAAAATTCCTTTCCTTAGAGCCCAAGTCAAGCCCTAGAGCTATGATTAGGAGACCCTAATTTTCTTTCCAAAAACATGGTTTTCAAACTTGCCTTAAAACCTAGGTTTCCAAAATCTCTTGTTTTCTACATCAAAACTATACATATTTCCAAAACCTATTTTCTACGTCAAAACTATACACTTCCAAATCTAGGGTTTTTAAAATTTCCTTTTTCAAATCCTTGTCAAATCAAATCTTCCCTCTAGAAAACAAATCCAATCTCCCGTTTAGGAAACTAGATCCAATCCTCCGTTTTTGGAAACAAAATCAAATTTTCTCTTTTAGAAACAAAATCCAATCCCTTCCTAATCCAAATCTTTTCTAATTCAACCTTTTCCTAATTCTACCCCTTTTCAAATCTTAATTTTCCAAATCTAAATTTTCAAATCTTTCCTAAACTCAAACATTTCCTAATCTCAAAATTTTCTAAAACTCAAACTTTAAAGCTTTCTAAATCCTAAACTTTCTAAATTCGAAACTTTCAAACTTCAAAATTTTCTAAGTTCTAAACTTTCCTAAACTTCAAATCTTTCAAAGCCTAAACCTTTTCTCATTCCAACTTTTCTTAATTCCACATCCTTCCCAAGCTGTAACTCCTAAATCTAGATTTTTAAATCTTTTGAAAACTCAAACTTTGAATCCTCCAACAATTCTAAAGCTTTCTAAATTCAAATATTTCCTAATTTAAAATATTTCTAAAATTCTAAGTTTTCCGAATTCAAAACTTTCTTAAGTTGAAACTTTCCAAATTCTAAACCTTTCTTAAACTGAACTTTTTTCTATTTTCAAAACATTCCAAATTCAAAACTTTCTTATTTTCAAAACTTTTCTTATTCAAAACTTTCCTCTTTCGAAAACTTTCCTAAGTCAAAACCTTTCTAATTCCAAAACTTTCCCAAAATGAAAACTTTCCTAATGTGAAAACTTTCCTAAACCTAAAATTTTCCTAAGTTGAAATTTTCGTAAACCAACATCTTTCCTAATTCCAAGTTTCCTAATCTTCCAAGTCCAGTATTCAAATCAATTTTTTTCTAAAATCTTTCCAAGTCAAATCTAATCTTTCTTTTCTAAGTTCTTGAGTCTAGGTTTCCTAAAACCAAGTTTTCCAAAGTCAAATCTTTTCAAATCTTCTAATCAAAGTTCAATCTCTCAATCTTCCAATCCAATTTTCAATCCAATCTCTTTCTTCCAATCATATTTTCTATTTTCAATCGGACTCTTGTTTGAACTACGACTGACCTGATTCCTCCAAAAGGATACGTAGGCAACCCTCATGGGTGCGGTCTCCACATTTTCCAAAAATAAAATTTCACAATCTTTTCAAATCTCCAATCTATTTTCAAACTTCCAATTTCAAATTTTTATTTCCAAGTCTCTATTTCTAATTTTTCAAACTTTCCAATTTCAAATCTATCCTTTCAAATCTTTCTTCTAAAATCAAATCAAATCAAATTCTTCTTTTCAAATCTATTTCCAAATCAACTCTCTTTTCTTACACTTGCATATCGTGCATCATGTTTTTCTGAACATTGTTTTCTAAAGAGGATAGGATTGAACATTTATTAGTTGAAGACTCTCATAGGTGAATCTAGGGTAGATTGACATGTAGGTACCAAAAGGGCAGGGTAGGGTGATGGCTTAGTGCGTCTTCCCTACACGTAACCAACCTCCGAACCTAGGATCATTGTTTTCGAAAGACCAAAAACAGAGTTATTTTAAAAAAAAAAAGGGCTAAATGTTTTCCAAAGGTTGCCAAACAACCTATTTTCCTAAAAACCCTCTTTTAAGGTGGTATTTTCTAAAACCTTTTCCAAAACCCTAGGTGTAGTTTTCGGATTATGCTTAGTTTTTAGGTGACCTAACTCACCTTAATCAAGTTAGGTGGCGACTCCAAATCTTTTCTAAAAGTCCTTTATTTAAATCCATTCTCAATTCAAACATAGTCGCACTCATTCTTCTAGGAGGGTGAGTTCTAACAAGAGAGTACAGTGTTTTTTCCGCTTGTGTGTGTATTCCTCAAGTGCGAAAAATCTGGGCGTGACAGCTGGCGACTCCGCTGGGGACACTTAGAGGGTTAGGCCATAATCATGTCTCTTTACCCTTTACCCTTTACCCTTCACCCATGTAGAGTCTTCAATTAACTTGGTTCAATCCTATTCACTTTAAATTTTCAAAACCAAATTTTCAAAATTGTTTTACAAAAAACATGCATTTATTCATATTATCTTGTATTAAGTTTGTCATCCACATACTAACTCTTGCATCTTTGTCTTGTAGGTGCACTTTGGTTTGCAATTTTATGTTATTAACTATTATGCATGAATGTGATGAACAGGACGGATGGGAGTTATTGGGCTCTTTCCTCCACTTTTAAAAATCACACACACACTGCATGTGCACTTGAATTCTGCATACTTGCATTATTACCCCGATGTGACCTTTCTAGTTAGAAAGGGGGAACTGTATATTAGTTGTGGGCAAGATGCTGTGTCAGTTTCTTTGCCTACGGCCTCTTGATGATTCCCCCGCTCGGATCACCAACCGATCATGGCACCACCTCGGGGAGTGGGCCTAAGTTTGAAGATCCGGCGATCGAGCCTTTTTAGGACACATTAGTCAACCCTCAACCTCATACTCATATAGACACTATGCATAGCCGAACCTCTGCCAGATTTAAGACACGCACACTGTTTTCCAAAACCATGGAGGAAAGGGCGACTGCTCTTACTTTCATTTATACCTGCTTATTCCTGTTGTTATAATACTGTTATAAGGTCTGTCTAAATGTTCACGCATGTATGTTTACTTCAACTGTATCTTCTCTCCTTATACTTTATGCATCTATGTCCATGCATTCAATATCCCATGTCTAGACAAGAGTTCCAAGTAACTCAAGTCATTGCATTTTCATGCATATGATCAACCCAATGAGAGTGACACCAAATTCACACTTTCTTGCATTAAACCTACGTAAACCCTAAGGGTTCCCACGTAACCCTAAGGACTCATAGCATGCATACCAATCCATTCCATAAGAGGAGCCCCAATCCCTCTATACTCACGGAGATAGGGTTGCTCAAAAGACAAGGGGCAACCAATCAACAAGGTCTCTCAGCGACCTCCCCGACATCAAATCCAATGAAGGCGAATCCGAAGACTTAAGGGTAGTTTATGTTTTTCCTTTGTAAAACTAGATAGGTGGAAGTCCAAAGGAAAATGTTCCCCCTTCCCCCTGTTGAAATGTATTTCCATTTCTTTGTATCTTAAACCTAAAATTCAATGTACTTCTTTACTTTTGCGAATGAATGCATAGATGGCTTGAAGGTTCCCACTTGACGGTAAGGTATCTGCATACAGGGGCAAATCTCCTATCTCCAAAAGTGGGCCCATACATCATGATTAGTTTCCTTCCTAAAGAGGAGCACCCTAGGGCATGCATTACATAGAATTCTCCAAGGACCGAACTCTAATTTGTAACTGTTGTCTTTATTGTTATAGGTAATGAATACTAGTCCAACATCTTCCGTAATAGTGAAGGCCATGGTTCACAAGTTTCAAGAGAACATACCATTGGGAAGCAGGAATGTTAGCAGAGACACCCTGCGTAACCCACTTGCCGTAATCACAGAAGGGACAACTCATACCCTAGAGGAGCCCAAATACCAAGACCATTCCTTCCTAACCATACAATCTCACCAACCCGACATGAACCTAACCATAGAAACCTCACCTAATCCCCATCATCATTACCTTATTCTTACTCTGTTGGTTAGACCTGAACCTGTGATCGTTATGGCTGGGCTTGAACCTCAAACTAACATCCAAGGAGTAGTACGATCAAAGCTACCCTTAGCCTTGCCAAAGAAGCCAATTGTGCCTACCACCTTACCTGTCCCCATCAACCCTTCTCCTGTGGTGATCCCTTCGCTCGTAAATCCAAGGATAACTCTTCCCATTGTAACCCAACTGCCAATACCTAGTCTTTATAGCGTCCCATGGAATTACCCACCTGATAGGGGCATCGAAGAGCCCGTAATAGAAATAGCGGGGATGACTCGGTCAGGGCGCTTCTACACCTCTGCTAAAGTGGAAAGAAAAAGGAAAGGGAAGGATAAAGAGGGAGAGTGCTCCAACCAACCGACAGATTAAGAGATGTCAAAATTCACCAAAGCTCTAGGGAAGGTTGACTACGACATCATGGAACAACTTAGAAAAGCCCCAGCCCATGTTTCGATGTTACGTTTGTTGCTCACTTTTGAAGTGCACCGGGATGCTCTAGTAAAGATCCTCAAGGATGCTCATGTGCCCAAGAGTTTCACGCCAGATAATCTACATAACATGGTGAGCCTCATCATGGCCCCAAACATCATCACCTTCTCTAATGACGAGATTCTTACTGATGAAATAGGCCATACCTGGGCTCTGCATATTGCTGTAAGGACAAGAGGAAAAATGGTAGCCAAAGTATTGATAAAAAATGGGTTGGCTTTGAATGTGTGCCCGTATTCTACCCTAGAAAGGCTGGGAATGGACCAAACTTACTTGAAAAATAGTGGTATGATTGTCGCGCCCAGATTTTTCGCACTCGAGAAATACACACATAAGCGGAAAAAACACTGTACTCTCTCGTTAGAACTCACCCTCCTAGAAGAATGAGTGCGACTGTGTTTGAATTGAAAAGGGATTTAAATAAAGGGCTTTTAGAAAAGATTTGGAGTCGCCACCTAACTTGATTAAGGTGAGTTAAGTCACCTAAAAACTAAGAATAATCCGAAGACTACACTTAAGGTTTTTGGAAAACGATTTTGAAAATATCTCCTCAAGTGAGGGTTTTTAAGGAAACAGTTTGTTTGACAACCTTTGGAAGACATTTAAGCCCTTTTTGAAAAATAACTCCGTTTTTGGTCTTTGAAATCAGTGATCCTAGGTTCGGAGATTGGTTACGTGTAGGGAAGACGCACTAAGCCATCACCCTACCCCACCCTTTCGGTACCTACATGCCAATCTACCCTAGATTCACTTACGAGAGTCTTTAACTAACTATTGTTCAATCCTATTTACTTTAGAAAAAAGAAGATTTAAAAGCCATGATGCATGATATGCAAATGTAATAGAGAAAGAGACTTGATTTAGAAATAGATTTGAAAAGAAGAATTTGATTTGATTTTAGAAGAGAGATTTGAAAGGACAGATTTGGAATTGAAAATTTTTAGAAATTGAGAATAGAGATTTGAAAATAGATTTTTGAAATTGGAAACTTGAAATAGATATGGAATTGGAGATTGAAGAAGATTGTAGAATTGGAGATTTAAAAAATGTGGAGACCGCACCCATGAGGGTTGCCTACGTATCCTTTTGGAGGAATCAGGTCAGTCGTAGTTCGGACAAGAGTCCGATTGAAAATAGAAGATATGATTGGAAGAAAAAGATTGAGTTGGAAATTGGATTGGAAGATTGAGAGATTGAACTTTGATTGAAGATTTGACTTTGAAAAAAAAACTTGGTTTTAGGAAACCTAGACTTAATGACATAGAAAAGAAAGATTAGATTTGACTTGGAAAAATTTTAGAAAAGAATTGACTTGAATATGGGACTTGGAAGATTAGGAAACTTGAAATTTAGGAAAGATTCGGATTAAGAAAGTTTCGAATTAGGAAAGTGTCATTTTAGGAAAGTTTTGGAAGTAAGAAAGTTTTAACTTGGGAAAGTTTTGAACAAAGGAAATTGTCAATTTGGGAAAATCTCAACTTAAGAAAGTTTTAGGTTTAGGAAAGTTTTCAAATTGGAAAGTTTCGTTTTAAGAAAGGTTTTGAAATAGGAAAGTGTTGAATTTAAAATGTTTTGAATTAGGAAAAGTTTAGTTTAAGAAAGGTTTAGAATTTGGAAAGTTTCAAGTTAAGAAAGTTTTGAATTTGGAAAGCTTAGAATTTTAGAAAGATTTAGAAAATGTTTGAATTAAGAAAGTTTCAACTTAAGAAAGTTTCGGCTTAAGAAAGTTTTTGAGTTTAGAAAGTTTTGGATTTAGAAAGATTTGAAATTTAGAAAGTTTAAGATTTAGAAAGTTTTAGAGTTTTAGCTTTAGAAAATCTTGAGATTAGGAAAGGTTGAGTTTAGGAAAGATTTAAAAACTTAGATTTGAAAAGTTAAGATTTGAAAAGGGAAAGAATTAGGAAATGGTTGAATTAGGAAAGATATGGAAGTTAAGTTTTAAAATTTAGGAAAGATTTTTATGTTCAAGTTTTGGAAACTTAAGATTTAGGAAAGTAGAAGATTAGGAAGGATTTGAACTAGGAAAGATTTTGATTAGGAAGGAATTGTGTTATGTTATTAAAAGGGAAAGTTTGATTTTGTTTCCAAAAACGGAGGATTGGATCTAGTTTCCTAAATGGGAAGATTGGATTTGGTGTCCTAAAAGGAAGATTGGATTTGGCATGGATTTGAAAAGAAAAGTTTTTAGAAACCCTAGATTTGGAAAACTATAATTTTGACATAAAAAATAGGTTTTGAAAATATGTATAGTTTTGATGTGAAATAAGAGATTTTAGAAACCTAAGTTTTAAGGCAAGATTGAAAATCATGTTTTTGGAAAGAAAATTAGGTTTTCCTAATTGTTGACTCTAGGGCTTGACTTGGGCTCTAAGGAAAGAATTTTTTGAAAAGTGCATTTTTTGGAAACTAGTTTTTGGAAGGAAATCCTAGAGAGGAATTTCTAAAAGGAAGATTTTCGAGAGAGAGGTTTTGGAAAGAAATCCTAGTGAGGAGTTTTTAGAAAGTGAATTTGAAAAGAGTTTTAGGAAGGAAGTTTTTGGAAAGTAAAACTTTGATAGAGTTTTGGAAACAAAATTTTGAAAGAAGATTGTTAGAAAGAGTTTTTAGGAAAGAGATTTAGGGAGTGTTTTTAGGAAAACAATTTTGAGGAGAGTGTTTTGGAAAGGAGTGAAAAAGAGAGTTTTTGAAACATAGATTTGTGGAGGGAGTTTTTGAAAACAATTTTGGGAGGAAGAGTTTTTGGCAGTGTGTTGAAAAAGAAGGTTTTAGAAAAAGAGACTTTTGAAAAAAGAGCTTTTTGGAAAGTATAAAAACATCTCCCTTTCCTAAAGCGATTCTAACTATAGGAAGGCTAGAACCACTTTAAAAAAGTGGTTTTGAAAACAACAAGGAGTTGAAAATATAGACCATATTGGTCACTTTGAATGTAACACTTTCCTAAACCAATCTTAGCCATGGAAAGGCTAGAATCACCCTAGGATTGTGATTTTGAAAACAAGTTTTGAAAAAGAAGATTTTGATACAATTTTGAAAACAAGTTTGAAAACGATTTTGAAAACAACTTTGAAAACGACTTTTGGAAGAATGCAAGAATCATGATATACACAATGCAAATTTGGGGTCGTGAACATATAAGGTTAAGGCTTCATCATATAATCAAGGGGGCCAAACTCACGTGATCTCTAGTTAGACTAAAAGAAAGCCCCCGACACGGTGACCTTCCAATAGTCTAATCCTACACATGAACCGGGAGTTCCTTTGTTTCAAGCATGCAAAGAAAGGGGGGAAAAGAGATGGGGGATTAAAATAGAGAAAACCCAAGTGGGTTAGGAGAGAGAAGAGAGAGGGGGAAGTGCAGAAACGTAAAGCGAAAGCCTACCTTGTCTTGTTTATTTTACTTGGCTTTGCGTGCCTTGCCTTTCTTCAGTCTTCCTCTTGATCTTCGTCTTCAATCTTCAAGAGTTGTCTTCAATCTTCAAAACTTCAGATTGCAGCCCTTCAAGTCTTCGCAGGAGGGTTGGAAGCTAGTGTATAAGTGTATGAGAGTGTGTATGAGTGTATATGATGCTAGGGTTTGTGTATGATGGCTAGGATTTGGAAAACCTAGAGAAGCTAGGGTTTTAGGAGTGTATGAGCTCTGTATATTAAAATATAGGGTTTTTAAACTGAGTTTGTGGACCTCTTTCATGCTGGAAGAGGCTATGAATTTATAGAGGTGGGATAGACCTGGCGCCTGTTGTAGTGGCGCCTGGGCAAAATTCCTCTTGCAGGCCATTTCTTGGCTTGGCACCACTGCTAGTGGCGCCAGCCAGTTAGGAAAGTTTGTAAGTCAGCAAGCAACGTATCTTTGACAGATTTGGCCGCCTGTACTAGTGATTACCATGCAGTTTTTAGTTTAGCTTCACTAGGAGTGACTCCGAAAAGTCCGGAAATGATTTGAAGAAGCCGGGAATGACCCAGAAGGCCGAAAAAGAGCAGGAACATTTTGAATAGTGTCCCGGAGGTATTTGACTTGAAAAATGAGGATAGGATGTGTCGGAAGGGTTGACTGGGCCTTTAGGGGCAAAACGGTCAATCGGATCGGGAAGCTGCCAGAACGAACCCGGAATGGACTGGAAAAAGACTCGAGACTTGGAAACATTATTTAAAATGTTCCCAAGAGGCTACCGGTTTGATACCCAGAGCCGGTGTGGTTGGAAAAAGCGACCGGCCCACCAGGGACAAAACGGTCATTTTGCACCGGGTTTACCGGAACCGACTCGGAATGATCCGGGAAGGTAAAGGAAGGTTGAGAATACTATAAGAAGCAAACTTAGGAGATTACCGGTTTGATACCCAGAGCCGGTGTGGTCGAAAAAGGAGATTGGCCCACTAGGGGCAAAACGGTCATTTTGTACTGGGTTTCCTGGAATTGACTCGGATGCCTAGGGGATTGAAAACTGGTAATCATTTGATTGACCGGGGCATTTGGATGCCTAGGGAAAATGACTAGAAGGCACCCAATCATGCCGGATTGCTTTTAAGACAATCTTAGACGGAGGACTCAGGTGTGTTCTCAAGAAACGTGTCAAAAAAGGCCTAAGGGACAGTTTGGTCATTTTTCATCGAAGTGGGCTAGCAGGCACCGGTGTTGACCTGGGTTTTGAGTGTTTCCGCCACTCTGACAGCTGTTGCGTGATACAGGGGTTTGTTGGCAATTTCCTATATGGACCTGTTTGCGAGTATTTCCGCTACTCTGACGGTTGTGATGTTTGTGAGTATTTCCGCTACTCTAATGGCTCGCGATCATTCCCGAGATTGCCTGATCTCGGGAAGCTGCTAAAGGGACTTAGCGCATGAGAATCAACTTTCTCGGAAGGCATGCCTAAACAAACATTTCTGCATTGGCAAGCTAGCAGGCGCCAAAGGTAGACTGTTCTACCATATAGGGGACTTGGGGTCTCGTCTCGGTCGACATGTTTAAAGGAACTTATCGTTCCGAAGAGATTTTCTTCGAAAAACGTGTCGGACCATTTTGAGGAATCAACTGTCTCGAGTGAGGGATTGAAATTGGAAAGGGGTCTTATCATCTTCGGAAAGACGCCCCTGATTGGAGTAGATTTACCGTCCCGAGGAATCAACTATCTCGAGTGAGGGATTGAAATTGGAAAGGGGTCTTATCGTCTTCGGAAAGACGTGCCTGATTGGAGTAGATTTACCATATTGAGGAATCAACTCTCGAGAGAGAGGGATTGGAATTGGAAAGGGGTCTTATCGTCTTTGGAAAGATGTGCCTGATTTGGAATTGAAAAAGGGACTTACCGTCTTCGAAAGACGTGCCTAATTTGGAATAGATTTATCATCTCGAGGAATCAACTGTCTCGAGAGAGGGATTGGAATTAGAATTGGAAAGGACATGCCCCTAAGGGCATTTTGGTCATTTTGCTTCTATTTGGGCCTGGTGGGCCCGCGAAACAATGGACAGACGGGATTTGGACTTAATATTGACTTGAGTACAAGTCTGGACGGAGTGTAGACTGCCGAGTGGTAAAAAATGGGGTGCTTACAATGATCATTCATGCTTTTGACAGTTCTCGAGGGGAAGCTATAGGGGAAATTGAAATGGCTATTGAAATAGGACCAATAACCTTCACAATTAAATTCCAAGTCTTGCACATTCCGGCTGTCTACAATTTGCTGTTAGGAAGGCCCTGGATTCATTCGGCGGGTGCAGTTCCTTCTAGCCTTCATCAGAAAGTTAAGTTCATCGTGGGCTCCAAGCTAATCTCTATTTTCGCTGAAAAAGAGTTCGATGTATACAAAGTTGATATCGTTGCATCTGACATTGAACTGCCTTCTTGCTTTCAGTTGTTCGAATATATCATTGTCGTGCAGAAAAAAGATCAAGTGGAGCCGAGATATTCCCGGAACTCTCAAATGATAGTGCGGTACTTTAAAGCAAATGGTTTTCATCCAGGCAAAGGCTTAGGGAGATGTTTACAAGGAAGACCTGAAGTCGTAAAAATACCGTCAACTGAACCTACCTTTGGGTTGGGATATGAACCCACGAGAAAGGAGAAAATAGAAGCAGCACGGAAAAAGGGCGCTGATAGGAAAGCTGTCATGGAACTCTCGATTGATTCAAGCATTTGGACATGGGGAAAGGAATGTCTACATTAAATAAGAAGAATAGAAAAGTCCAAGAAGAAGCGCCCGTCATAACAGCCAACATTGGAATAACTCAAGATGGATCCATTTGAGCAATGCTACCAAGCGAAAATTTGCATAATTGGGCCAGTAAAAACATCATCCGCACTTGCAAGTTTCGGTACAAAGCTCACTAGAACGAGATCCTGGAGCAACTGATTTGCCATAAATAAATTTTATACTTTTAATGTACTTGTCTTAACTTTTTTAAAATCAAGTTATTAATGGAAAAATTCTCCTTTCTTGTTTGATTCATTGCACACCATTTTCCATGCCAGGGACCCTTGCATCCGACGTATTACTCAGCTAATCCAGAGAATGTCAATCCTGATAAATAATGACTTAAACACTAAGTTTGATTACCAACAACTGGGAATTGAAGAAGACGTAAATTATTCAGAGAAGGTGCCAGAGAAAATTCGGGAGCAAATAGAAAGACATGAGAATCGTAATACCCCAAACATTGAGGAAACGGAAACCGTTAATTTGGGAATGAAGGGGATCCAAAAGAACTTAGAATCAGTATAGGCTTAGATTAATGGCAGCGCAAAAATTGCTGGAACTATTGCATGCATACTTGGATGTTTTCGCGTGGTCCTATCAAGACATGCCCAGGTTGGATGAATCCATTATTTAACATAGATTACCCCTGGACCCGCAGATGAGACCCTTTAAGCAAAAGTTAAGAAGATTGAAGCTCGAATGGAGCCTGAAGATCAAGGAAGAAGTGATTAAACAGCTCTAGGCAGGATTCCTGCAAGTAGTAGAATATCCCCAATGGCTGGCTAATATTGTCCCGGTACCCAAGAAAGATGGCAAGGTGCAGATGTGTATTGACTTTCGGGACCTCAACAAGGCCAGTCCAAAGGACGATTTTCCTCTCCCACACATAGACTTGCTTGTTTATAACACGGCCAGGCACGAAATGTTTTCCTTCATGGACGATTTTTCGAGATATAATCAGATCAAGCTGGCTGAAGAGGATCTGGAGAAGACTGTTTTCATTACCCCCTGGGGAGTATACTATTATAAAGTCATGCCATTCGGACTTCGCAATGCAGGGGCAACCTACCAAAAAGCCATGGTAACCTTATTCCATGACATGATACACCAGGAAGTAGAAATTTATGTGGATGACATGATCGTCAAGTCTAAACAGCAAAAAGACCACCTGTTCAACCTGCGGAAGGTGTTTGATCGTCTCCGTAAGTATCAGCTTAAGCTAAATCCTGCCAAATGCACGTTCGGAGTATCTTCAGGGAAGTTGCTGGGGTTTATAGTCAATGAAAAGGGGATAGAGGTTGATCCTGCCAAAGTTAAGTCCATCGTCGAAATGCCGGCACCAAAGGGGGAAAAAGAGGTTCGATCTTTCCTAGGAAAATTAAACTTTATCAGCAGGTTCATCGCCCAAATGACCCACCTGTGCGAACCTATTTTCAAGCTCCTTAAGAAAGACGTTCCAAAAGAGTGGGATGATAACTGTCAAATTGTTTTTGAGAAAATCAAGGAATATCTGCGGAATCCTCCTGTCCTAGTGGCACCAACCCCGGGACGTCCTTTGTTGATGTACATGTCAATGCTAGATACTTCCATGGGATGTGTTTTGGGATAACATGATGAAACGGGAAGAAAAGAGCAAGCCATTTACTACCTCAGTAAGAAATTCCTACCATATGAATCAAAGTATTTGAATCTCGAGAAAACTTGCTGCGCATTAGCCTGAGCAGCTCACAGGCTTCGGCACTACATGCTCTATCATACCACCTTCCTCATCTCTCAAATGGATCCCCTTAAGTATATATTCGAGAAACCAACACTGTCCAGCAGAATTGCCCGATGGCACATGATCCTGTCAGAATTCGACATCGTGTTCACTACCCGTAAAGTAGTCAAGGGGCAGGTGATAGCTAATTATCTGGCCGAGAACCCTATTGATGATTATCAATCCATGGAGCCCCAATTTCCCGATGAAAATATATTATGCATTGATGACGCATCTGAAGAGCAAGCAGGAGCCAGGTGGAAGATGTATTTCGACGAGGCTGCTAACAAAAAGGGAGCTGGCATTGGGGTAGTAGTAGTGTCAAGAGTAGGCAGTCACTATCCTATTGTGGTTAAGCTACAACTTGAACTGTGCACCAATAACATCGCCGAATATGAGGCTTGCATCCTGGGACTAAGATTGGCATTAGAAATGAAGATTAACGAATTGGTTGTTTTCGGCAATTCAGATCTGGTTATTCAGCAATCTAAGGATGTATACCAAACTCTGGTTATCAAAGATTTGTGTCAGCTATTCAGAAGCGTGGATTTTCATCACGTACCCCGAGCAGAGAACAGTTTTGCCGATGCCTTAGCTACGCTAGCTGCAGCAATCAAGGTCGACAGGGGCACCGAAATACCCCCTCTATAGATCTTTACTAGGGATATCCCTTCCTATTGCCTACACACAACTGTTGAACCCAACGAGAAACCATGGTTTTATGACATCCAGAGGTACATCCAAGACAAGATATTCCCCGATACAGCATCACAACGAGATAGGAAGACCATTTGTCGTTTGGTAGGACATTATTTCATGACCGGAAATGAGCTTTTCAGGAGATCAAGGTTCGGACCTCTAAGATGCATCAATGTCATCGAAGCCAAAGTGATCATGGAGGAAGTGCACGAAGGGGTTTGCGATCCCCACATGAATGGCCACACGCTTGCAAAGAAGATTCTCCAGACAGGGTATTACTAGTCAACAATGGAGTCAGATTGTATTAGATACGTTCTTTAGTGTCACAAGTGCCAGATACATGGGGATAAGATTAAAGCACCGCCGATTGAGCTTCATTCCATGTCAGCCCCGTGGCCTTTTCTTATGTGGGGGATAGATATGATTGGTCCTATCACTCCCAAAGCTTCCAACGGCCACCGTTTCATCCTCGTCGCCATTGATTATTTCACTAAATGGGTGGAAGTCGTTTCCTATGTTCATGTCACCAAGAAGGTCGTGGAAAGGTTCATAAAAAATTATATCGTTTGTCGGTATGGGATTCTCGAGTCACTCATTACTGACAATGCTTCCAATCTGAACAACGAGTTGATGTCAAAGCTATGCCAAACATTTCGCATTACACACCGGAATTCGGTTATCTACCGGCCTTAGATGAACGGAGCAGTGGAAGCAGCCAACAAGAACATTAAGAGAATACTCCAAAAGATGATTAACAACTACAAAGATTGGCATGAGAAACTCCCTTTTGCATTAATGGCTTACCGAACTACTATAAGGGTCTCCACTGGAAGTACCCCCTTCGAGCTGGTCTACGGCACTGAGGCAGTCATCCCCATCAAGATTGAGATTCCTTCCCTAAGGATCTTAACAGAAACCAAATTGAATGAAGAAGAATGGATTAAGGACCGGCATGCCCAGCTCTACCTGTCAGATGAGAAACGGCTTATCACGCTCAATGTTATTGAAGACGAATGGCCAAGGCATTTGATAGGAAGGTACGGCCTCGATCGTTCCAACCAGGAATTTTGGTACTCAAAAAGGTGTTCCCCCATCAGGAGGCAGCACAAGGAAAATTTGCTCCAAACTATGAAGGGCCTTTTGTGATAAAAAAAAGGTCCTGTCTGGAGGAGCTCTTGTTTTGGAGGAAATGGATGGTCAAGAATTCCCTAATCCGTTGAATTCAGATGTGGTCAAACATTACTACATATGATTCCAAAAGTTAGATCTTTGGTTTCTGTGCAGAAGCAATAAAATCTACTCTCCTCATTCTCCACTAACCAATAGGGTAATGTTTTAGTGGTAAAACTCTATGGACTAAACAATTTAATTCCAAGATGACGAAAGGCCCTCATTTCATTTCCTATACAATTAAAATGTATATATATACAACATTTGTCAAACCCTTAGAGCCGGTTACTTTCCTTCAGGAACATTCCCCAACAAAGTGATCATGCTAGGTCAAATTAAAAGCACTGGAGATATGCAGAAAAAAAAAAAAACACCCTTGAAGTATTACCTTAAGTTTGCACAAACATTATTATTAACATCGTTAGAAAAAAAAAAAAAAAGGGGTGATGAGATACCCGAAGAACGATGGGAATACGCAGAAAAAGTGCTATTAGACTAAAACTCATTGACGGTGATCACTAGTAGAATGGTAGGTTTGAGCCTTTCCCTTCAAAAAAAAAAAAAAAAAAAAAAAAACCTACACCACAAACCCTCAAAGTCCTCTCAAATTAGAGTTAAATTGATTAGTCCAAATGAGCTTACTAAAATATGCTATTAGCTGGAGGATGGTGTAAGTAGTGTTTAGGAGCTTCTCAACAGAAACCAGAGACTAAGCTGAGGAAAGAGAGAGAAACAAGAGGAAAAATTTTAAGTGCTTTCCCGAGGATACGGTGCAAACTCGAAAGGGCACCGTAGGTAAAAAAGTAGGGATGTGGCAAGATAAAAAACTGTCGACCCTGACGAAAACCTGCAAAGGCGCCTTAGTGCAAAAATGACAGGGCTGGGACTAGTGAAA
The DNA here is from genome assembly GCA_033060915.1 of Euryodendron excelsum. Taxonomy (NCBI): domain Eukaryota; kingdom Viridiplantae; phylum Streptophyta; class Magnoliopsida; order Ericales; family Pentaphylacaceae; genus Euryodendron; species Euryodendron excelsum. The sequence continues at coordinate 12,240,305 of CM065398.1, read as the reverse complement.
ACCCTCATGGGCAGTAGTAGTAAAAATAGCGAAAAAAGGGGGGGGGGTGTGAGGAAGAGATCCAAATGTAAGAAACAACCCAAGCTACAACATTCCCCAAAAGTTATAGGTATGAAGGTAACAGTGTGAAAGTCAGAAGGCATCTCGAAAGGCATTCTCCGACTTAGTCTAGTTAAGGTTAAAAGAAGCAGGGGTTCCTTTCGTGGGACAATCAGTTAGTCAGAGTGTCAAACAAAAGGGGAGTTATTTTTCATTGAGCTGTGACTTTCATTCAATTTTTCTCAAGTTTGTTGCTATACTAACCATACAGAAAAATCATACCAAAAGTACGCGAGGCCATGAATTCATAAGACAAAAAGGAGTACAATACTAAACAAAGTATGTTTTTCTACAAATGCAGAAATCAGTAAATCTAAGAGCGAGGGGCAAAAATATATTGCTCCCTGTCATCATCATCAGAGGAATCAGCTATGCAGGGATCCACTAGCTCGCCAACCATAAGAGGAGCACTCGAAGAAGTACCAGCTGCAGAAGACCCAGGTCAGCCCCGCTCGTAGTCCACACATCTGGCCAAAAGTATGTCCCTCTCTCGGGTAAGGGACTCCACAGTCTCCCGCAAGGACTGACTATCCATCACATCACCCTCCAGGGAAGTGGAACTGCCTAGAATGCCTCGTGGCCGCCTACGTACCCTCGCAGCACTCAAAGGTGGGTCATCATGTGTCGATCTGGCTGTTGCTAGCTGTATCTCCAGTGAAGCTACCTCAGCGTCTCTCATCCTCAACCGGTCATGCAATATCCGTATCAGTCAGCGGTTCTCCTGCCTGTGACAACGCCCTTGAACAATCATAGCAGTCAAGAAGTCGGTATACCCTACGGGAGGTAAAGGAGTCTCAATGAGAAAATCCCCAAGTCTACTGGGACCCAGGACGTAGCGTTGAAGCCAATAGTGATAGGCCTCAGTCGCAAGGGGCATGACAGAGAACAGACCATCATCGTCAACGTGAGGAAGCAAAGATCTCCGTGTATCCATAACTCTCTCCACCAATGCTCCTAGGATCGACGCCTCGAAGAAAAGAGTGAACTCGGCTGCAGATGCTGAAAAAGGGATATCCTGACTCCTACCAACCTGTAGTAGAACCCGAATCCCGAAGAAAGGGGCAATGCCCAGCAGGCCTACTAGGGGCACAAAGGCTCTCCCGGAAGGCCGAACTCTCAAGCAATACCTACCAACGAGTCCTGAATACCACCTGACTGTGCCTGACCTCATGCTCTGGAGGTAGTCGGGCCAAGATGTAACGGTCTACGGAAATATCCCCACATCTGCCATGATGCCCTGAGACCTCGCCAGGGAGTGTATATGGTCAAGCTCGGGGTACCATGTATGCTGGAATAAAGGAGTAGCAAACAAGTGCCCAATCGCTCAGAGCTGGAAGAGAGTAGCGCATTCCCGGAAACGAGCATCAACGGTCTGCTGGAATCTCGTAAGACTCACAAAGGTCTCCCTTACAATCATGGGCGTATAGGAATGCCCCTTACGAATCAGGGCCAGCAATGCACATAGTCGACAGTCAACTAAGTCATCTCCTCGTGAGAACACCAAGTAGTTCAGCAGAAGCATGGCCAAAGCAACCATACGAGAAACAGCTCAATCTTGGGAAATGTGCCAATCACCTGAATGGACTCGCAAACCCGTGGGAAACTTAAGCGGGAAAAGAGGAACTTTGCTGGGACATAAGGAAACTGGGGCAAGGAAGAAGATGAAAGAACTGCGCGTCTGAGTCCGAGCTGGGACGAGACCACTGTAATACAGCCATCCGGAAATAGGGGTCCCACAATGTTGGCAGAAACATCTCGAAAACCAAGAAGAAACCCATACTCGTGAGGAGTAGGGGTAAGCTCGCACTCCCCAAAGCGGAAAAGAGACAAGTCGAGTTGCCAGAAGGGAATCATTGCCTCCTTGAGCCCAGGAATAGGCCGCACTGATAGAAGTGAGGCCACCCGACCAAAGGACCGGTGAAAGATATCCTGCTCATCCGGAAGGTAACTGCCGTGCCAAGCTCTCAGTCGACTCAAAACTGCATCTGTCATCCTGAAAAGGTAAGCCAAGGTAAGAGGTATTTATATATATCGAGCAGGCAGTTGACATAATAAAGTAAAATGAAATAAACAACTAACACAAACAAAACAAATAAAAGATTTCAAATGATAAGTCAAAACAAATTTCCTACGCACACCTTTTGATTTTCTAACTTCAAATCATATCTCAAGGGTTTTCTGTCTTTTTCCTTCAAAAAGATTTTATTTCTAAAAACCTTTTCTAACTCTTTCCATAATTTCTAAAAATTTCGGCAGAGTTCTGTTTAAAAATGGTCCCTACAACACCCATGACATCAACACAAAATACAAAACGTGCACTCCACAACGTTACAATCACATAACATCGGCACTTGCACACATTTTTCAATTTTTTGAAATTTTCAAAACATATGTTTTATTTTTTCAATAAATCAATGGTTTTCAAAGTTATCCTAAAATTTCTCAAAATCACCTCAAATGTTTTCTAAAATATTCCAATATTTTTTCACATTTCAAACTCTAAAAATTTCATCAATCTCTCAAGTTTTCTTAATTTTCCTAATTTTCTAAATAGTTTTCTATTTTTCAAAAAATCAAAAATTCACCAAGTTTTCAAAAAATCACAAAACTTCACACGATTGTTAAACACATTTTTCTAAGGTACATTGCACAAAAATCTAGCCAAAAAGCGCAATGCCCAAGCATGTAGGAACAAATTCACTATTCTTACAGAAAACCCTCTTCGCATAATCACGTAAAGTCACTCAAATTCAATCATACAAGCACCAAAATGCAAAAATAACATCACCATAATGTTCAAAACATGTCAAAACATCAAATTTCACAATTCACATGGTTCAAATGAAGTTCTACACATCAAAATTAACAAAATTTGAAAACTCACTTTTTTGGAGTTCTCCGGCGAAATCTTCTCTTCCGGCGACTTTTCTGGCGGCGTGGTCTCCTTTCGGCAATCACCCGTGATCTCCAAGAAGTGCTCCTTCAATGTTCAAGTCAGTTTCCTTGCAATGTCTCTCAGATTTGCGAAAAACTCTTCAAATACCGCAAATGTATTTGAACTACAAGCCTGGTTTTAACTACAAGCCTGGCGCCACTAGCGAAGGCACCAGGATTCTTCTGCCAAAGAGTGGCACCAGTTTCCAATTCTGGGCAACTTTGCCTTTTTTCCTGCCAAAACTCGTTTTCAAAGGCCTTTTGGGCCCAATACCCATTTCCAAACCCCTGTTTTCCAAGTCCGTCCCTCCGACCGCCTCACGGTCAACAAAGGACTCTTACTTTATCGTTTTTTGTCTTCGATAAGTAAAGACAGAAAAAGAGGGGCAGCTGTAAGCACCCCATCTTTGACAGCTCGGCAGTCTCCACTCCGTCCAAACTTGTGTTCAAGTCATTGTGGGCATATTTCAATCCAAATTAACTTTTTAAGTCTAATCCCGTCAATTCATCGCTTCGCAAGCCCCACCGAGCCCAAATAGAGGCAAAATGACCGAAATGCCCTTAAGGGGGCATTATCCTTTCCAATTCCAAATCAGGCTCGTCTTTCCGAAGACGGTAAGTCCCCTTTCCAAATACTAATCAGGCACGTCTTTCCGAAGATGGTAAGTCCCCTTTCTAATTCCAAATCAGGCCCGTTTTTCCGAAGACAATAAGACCCCTTTCCAACTCCAAATTAGGCATGTCTTTCCGAAGACGGTAAGTTCCATTTCCAATTCCAAGTCAGGTGCGTTTTTCCGAAGATGGTAAGTCCCCTTTCCAAGTCCAATTCGAATTCCAATTCCTCTCTCGAGACAGTTGATTCCTCGAGACGGTCCAGCACGTTTTTCAAAAAAAATCTCTTCGAAATGGTAAGTCCCTTTAAACCTGTCGACCGGGACAAGACCCCAAATCCCCTAGATGGTAGAATGGTCCACCTTTGGTGCCTGCTAGCCCGCTAATGCAAAAATGTCCGTTTAGGCACGCCTTTTGAGAAAGTTGATTCTCAGGCGCTAAGTCCCTTTAGCAGCTTCTTGAGATAAGGCAGTATCGGGAATGATCGCGAACCGTCAAAGTAGCGAAAATACTTGCAAAAATCGCAACCGTCAGAGTAGCGGAAATACTCGCAAACAGGTCGATATAGGGAATTGCTAACAAACCCATGTATCACGCCACCACTGTCAGAGTGATGGAAATACTCAAAACCCAGGTCAACACCAGTGCCTGCTAGCCCACTTCAGTGAAAAATGACCAAACTGCCCCTAGGGCCATTTTTCAGCACGTTTCTCGAAAACACACCTAAGTCCTCAAAATGGTAAGTCCACCCTTCCAAGATTGTCTTAAAGACAATCCGGCATGATTAGGTGCCTTTTAGTCAGTTTCGGACAAATTCTGAGACCTTCCGGTCAAGATGACTATTTTGTCCCTAGGCATTCGAATGCCCCGGGAACCATACCAGCCCTGGGTATCAAACCGGTAACCTCCTAAGAATGCTTCTCATAGTATTCCCGACCTTCTATTGTCTTTCTGGATCATTTCAAGTCAGCTCCGGCAAACCCGGTGCAAAATGACCGTTTTGCCCCTGGTGGGCCGGTTGCCTTTTCCAACCACACCGGCTCTGGGTATCAAACCAGCAAGCCTTTGGGAACATTCTGAATAATGTTTCCAAATCTCGAGTCTTTTTTCGGGACATTCCGGGTCCGTCCTGGCAACTTTTCGGCCCGATTGACCGTTTTGCCCCTAACGGCTCGGTCAATCCTTCCGACACATCCTATCCTCATTTTTCAAGTCAAATACCTCCAGGACCCTGTTCTGAGGGTTCCTGCCCTTTTTCAACCTTCCGGGCCATTCCCGGTCCCTTAAATCATTTTCGAACTTTTCAGAGTCACTCCTAATGAAGTCAGACTAAAAATTGCATGGTAGTCACTAGTACAGGCGCCCAAATCTTCCCAAGATATGTTGCTTGCTGACTTAACAAACTTTCCTAATTGGCTGGCGCCACTAGTAGCAGCGCCAAGCTAAGAAATGGCCTGGTGCCACTCGTAGTGGTGCCAAAAGAAATTTTGCCTTGGCGCCACTGCAACAGGCGCTAGGTCTATCTCATGTCTATAAATACAAAGCCTCCTCCAGCATGAAAGAGGTCCGCAAACTCAATCTAAAAATCCTAATTCTCGATATATAGAGCTCGTACACTTGCAAAACCATAACTTTTTTAGGTTTTCCAAACCCTAGCTAAACCCTAGCCTCCTATACACTCTCATACACTTATACACTAGCCTCCAACCCTCCTTTGAAGACTTGAAGGGCTGCAATCTGAAGGCTTGAAGATTGAAGACGAACTCTTGAAGATTGAAGTGAAGATTGAAGCAAGACAAGCAAAGCAAAGTGCGCAAAGCTAAAGAAGACACAAGGTAGGTTTTCTATTTAAGTTTCCGCACTTCCCCCCTCTCTCTTCTCTCTCCTAACCCACTTAGATTTTCTCTATTTTAATCCCCCATCTATTTCCCTCCCTTTCTTTGCATGCTTAAAACAAGGGGATTCTCGGTTCATGTGTAGGATTAGACTATTGGAGGGTCACCGTGTCAAGGGCTTTCTTTTAGTCTAACTGGAGACCATGTGGGTTCGGCCCCTTTCATTATGTGGTGAAGCCTTAACTTTGTATGTTTACGACTCCAATTTGTATTGTGCACATCATTATCTTGCATTCTTCCAAAAATCGTTTTCAAATTCGTTTTCAAACTTGTTTTCAAAATTGCATCAAAATCTTTTTTTTCAAAACTTGTTTTCAAAATCACAATCCTAGGGTGATTCTAGCCTTTCCATGGCTAGGGTTGCTTTAGGAAAGTGTTATATTTAAAGTGACCAACATGGTCTATATTTTCAACTCGTTGTTGTTTTCAAAACCACTTTCTTAAAGTGGTTCTAACCTTCTTATGGTTAGAATCACTTTAGGAAAGTGAGACATTTTCATACTTTCCAAAAAAACTCTATTTTCAAAAATCTTTTTTCCTAAAACCTCCTTTTTGAACGTGCTTTCCAAAAACTCTTCCTCCTAAAATTGTTTTCAAAAGTTCTCTTCAAAAATCTATTGTTAAACTCCTTTCCAAAACACTCTCCTCAAAATCTACTTTTTTAAAACGCCTGCCTAAATCTCTTTTCTAAAAAAACTCTCTCCAACAATCTCCTTCCAAAAGTCTTTCTAAAAACTCTCTTTCCAAAATCTTCCTTCTAGAAATTCCTCTCCAGGATTTTTTTTTCCAAAAACTCGTTTTCAAAAACACACTTTTCAAAAATCTCTTTCCTTAGAGCCCAAGTCAAGCCCTAAAGCCATGATTAGGAGACCCTAATTTTCTTTCCAAAAATATGGTTTTCAAACTTGCCTTAAAACCTAGGTTTCCAAAATCTCTTGTTTCCTACATCAAAACTATACATATTTTCAAAACCTATTTTTTACGTCAAAACTATACACTTCCAAATCTAAGGTTTTTAAAATTTCCTTTTTCAAATCCTTGTCAAATCAAATCTTCCCTCTAGAAAACAAATCCAATCTCCCGTTTAGGAAACTAGATCCAATTTTCCGTTTTTGGAAACAAAATCAAAATTTCTCTTTTAGAAACAAAATCCAATCCCTTCCTAATCCAAATCTTTCCTAATTCAACATTTTGATTTTAAAATTCCAGTTTCAAGTCAAAATGAATTTTCTATACATTTTGCTTTCAAAAGATTTTCAATTTCAAGTCAAAATAAATTTTCTACACATTTTGCCTTAAAGAAAGGTCAAATTCAAGTCAAAGCGAACCTATTTTGAAACTTTCCTAAATCTGAGATTTCCTAAATCAAATCTTTCTTAAACCTCAAGTCTTTCCTAAATCCTATTTTTCTTAAGTCTAGATTTTCCAAAGCTAAACTTTTCAAAATCAAACTTCTCAAGTTCAAGTTCAATTCAATTACATGCTTCAACCCTGGATTACCCTAAGTCCTAGGATGTCTAGATCTTAGTTCAGCCCTAACCCTAAAGTTAGGAAGTTTTCAACTCTTCTCCAAAAATTCTTTTCTAAACCGAGATGGTTTTTCAACCTTCAATTCAAGTCGAGATGTTTTCAAAACTCTATGTTTCCAAGTCGAGTTCAAAGTCAATTCTAAGGTCTATTTCAAATTCTCAAGTTCTATTTCAAATCAAAATTCAATTTTTAATCTTCCAATCCAAGTTCCAGATTAAACTCTTTTTCAAATCAAACCTTCTATTTTCTATCGGACTCTTATCTGAACTATGACTGACCTGATTCCCAAAAAGGGATACGTAGGCAACCTCTCATGGGTGCGGTGACAACCTTTTCAAGTTTCCAATTCTATAATCTTTTTTAAACTTTCAATTTCATAACTTTTCTTATATCTTCAATTCCATAACTATTTTCAAATTTCCAACTCCATGTTCGATTTCAAATTTCTAATTCTACAATCTATTTTCAAATCTCTATTTCTAATTTCTAAAACTTTTCTTTCAAAAATCAAGTCTTCTTTTCAAATCTCTTTTCAACATCAAATCAAGTTCTTTTTAAATCTATTGTCAAAATCAAAGTCTTTTCTTGCACTTACATATCACGCATTATGTCAAACTTCTTTCTAAAACTTCTTTTCTAAAGTGGATAGTTTTTGAACATTTATTAATCAAGGACTCTAATGAGTGAACCTAGGGCGAATAGACATGTAGGTACTGCAAGGGCGGGGTAGGATGATGGCTTAGTGCGTTTTCCCTACATGTAACCAACCTCCGAACCTAGATCACTGTTTTCAAAGACCAAATGGAGTTATTTTAAAAAAATGAGCTTAAATCTTTCCAAAGGTTGCCAAACAACCTATTTTCTTAAAAACCCTCTCTTAAGAAAGTTTTCAAAAATTTCGGATTGTGTTTAGTTTTAGGTGACCTAACTCACCTTAACCAAGTTAGGTGGTGACACCAAACTTTTTTCCAAAAGCCCTTAATCTAATCAATTTTCAATTCAAACCTAGTTGCACTTGTCTTTCTAGGAGGATGAGTTCTAACAAGAGAGAACTGTGTTTTTCTCACTTGTCTTTTTCGGGTGCAAAAAATCGAGGCGCGAAACCTTGTCGGGGAATTTCTTTAAGTTCAACCTAAGACTGTGTGGGTCCAGCCCTCCTGATTATGTGGTAAAACCAAACCTTGTATGTTCACGTCCCTATTGTATTGTGGTTGTTATGTTCATATATCGCATTCAATATCACATTCAAAAGCTTTTTTTTCAAACTTGGATTTAAAAAAAGAGTTGTTTTCAAGCTTGTTTTCAAAACTACAACCTTAAGATAATTCTAGCCATTCCGTTGTTGAAGTGTTACATTTAATGAGATCCTTGTGGTCTATATGAGGGTTTCAAACCCTACTTGTTTTCAAAACCACAACTCTAAGATGATTCTAGCCATTTCATAGTTAGTATTGTTTTAGAAAAGTGTCACATTCAATAAGACCATGAAAGTCCCTATTAGGGTTTCAAACCCTAGTTGCTGTCAAAATCACAACTCTAGAATGATTCTAGTGTTCTCATGATTAGAATAATTTTAGGAAAGTGAGATATTTAAGAGACTTTCAAAAGTCTATATTCAAACCTTTCTAAAATAGTTTTGCAAATCCACTTCCTAAACATTCTTCTAAAAGATTTACTTTCCAAAAACTTTAAGTCTTGAAGTCCAAGTCAAAACCCTAGAGTCCATATTTAGGAAACCCTAGGTTTCTCACAAAAAATCATAGCTTTCTACTTGCATCAAATCATAGATTTCCAAAACCATGTTCTACATAAAATCATAGATTTCCTAATTCAAAAGTCACATTAAGTGATTGATTTCCAAAACTAAAGCATTCCAATTACAAGTCAAATCAAATCTGGTCTAAGTAGGAAACCAAATCAAATATCATATTTTTGAAAATAAAATCTAATCTTCTCTTTTAGGAAATATAAATCAAATTTTTTCTAATTCCAATTTTTTCTAATGTCAATCTTTCCTAATTTCAAAACCTTCCCTTTGTAAACTTTCCAAAAACAAAACTTTTATTTTTCAATTGAAATCTAATCTTTTCAATTCAAATGCATTGCATAAACCCTAAGTCCTAGGATTGCTTAAATTGAAAGTTACCTCAAGCCTAGATCAAACATTTTCAAGCTCAAATTTTCAAATTCAATTTTTCTTAAATTTAATCTTTCCAGGTTTCGACTTTCCAAATTTCAAATTCAAACCTTTCTAAATTCAAACCTTTTTTTAATTCAAACCTTTTTTAATTCAAATCTTTCCAAAATCAAATCTTTCCTAAAACGGAAACTTTCCTATTTTGAAACTTTTCTAATTCGAAACCTTCCTAAATCAAACTTTCTAAAATCAAACATTTCTATTTCAAGTGTATGTTTAAACCCTAGGTTATAATAACCCTAGGATACCAGTGCCCTACCCATAAGTTAAGAAACTTCAACTCTCTTCTAAGTCTTAAGTCTAAATCAAGATGGTTTTCAAATCCCAATTCAAGTCCAAATGGTTTTAAAGTTCAATTCAAACTTTCCAAAACAAGTCCAAGTTTTATTCCAAAGTTCAATTTCAAATTAAAATTGATTTTAAATCAAAGTTCAATTTCAAATATTCAAATCTAAGTTCAAATCCAACCATTTTCAAGTCAAACTTTGCAAAGGTCACAAGTTGTCTATTCAAATCAAACAAGATCTCAAAGTGTCTATTTTTAATTGTACCCCGAGTCCGAACTACGACTAACCTGATTTCCAACAAAAAGAGACGTACGCAACCTTCATAGGTGCGGTCACAACATTTTTTAAAATTTGAAATTTTATTTTTCAAAATCTCTCTCCAAATTTAAATTCTTTTCATGCACTTGTATATCATGACTTTTTTCATATCATTTCTAAAGTGATGACATAAAACTCTTTTCAAAATTCTTGAAGTGGATATAATTGGACATTAGATAACCACAGATTCTAAATGAGTGAACCTAGGGTGAAAAGACATGTAGGTACTGCAAGGGCAAGATAAAGTGATAGGCTAATGCATTTTCCCTATACGTAACCAACCTCCGAACCTATAATCACTATTTTTTAAAGTCCAAAATAGAGTTATTTTTCAAAAAAAATATTAAATCTTTTCAAAGGTTGCCAAACAACTTGTTTTCTTAAAAACTCTCTCAAAAGAAAGTTTTTTTCAAATTTTTCAAAAACCCTAAGTTTGATCTTTGTATTATGCTTAGTGGTTCACCTTAACAAAGTTAGGTAGTAACTCCAAACCTTTTTTCAAAAGCCCTTACTCAAATCAATTTCTAATTCAAACCTAGTCGCAGTTGTCTTTCTAGGAGGATAAGTTTTAACGAGAGAGTACCGTGTTTATTTTTCACGCTCGAGTGCAAAAATCAAGGTGCGACAAGTGTCACTTAAAATCATTGCTTTCCAAACCAAAGTTTCACATAAAATAATGGAAGATTCACACATAAAATCATAGAGATCTTCAAATCAAATCTTTCCATTTTGGAAACTAAATCAAATCATTCCATTTTGGAAACAAGATCAAATCTTTCTATTTTGGAAATCAAATCAAATCTTCTCTTTTTGGAAACAAAATTCAATCCTCTATTTTTTTTGAAACAAAATTAGAACTTTCTTTTTTCAAAACTTTTCTAAAATAAAACTTTTCTTTTTCAAAACTTTCCTAAAATAAAAGTTTCCTTTTTCAAAACTCTCCAAAAGTAAAATTTTTCCTTTTCAACTAAAAATCATACATTTCCATATTGCATCAAATCATATATTTTCTACTTCAAGGCATCTTTCTTGAACCCTAAGTTACTTGTATCCCAAGTCACTTCCAACCCTAAGTTGTCTAATCTTAGGTCAATCAAACCCTAGAAGGTCTAACCCTAGGTTAATCAAACCTGAAGTCAACCTAACCTTGAGTCAATCTAACCCTAGGTTACCTTAACCCTAGTTTGCCCAACCAAAATTAGGAGGCTTCAAGATTGCAACTCTGGGACCCTTTTCCAAACTCCAACTCCAACCCAAAAATGCTTAAAAATCCCTTTCAAACTTGTCTCAATTGAAAATGGCTAGACACTTACTATTTTTCAAAAACTATTTCTAAAATAACTTCAAAAAATTACAACCCTAAGGCGATTCTAACCCTTGCTTGGTTAGGGTTTCCTAAGGAAAGTGATACATCAAATGAAACTTATAAGGTTCACATTAGGTTTTGCAAACCCTAAATGTTTTACAAAACCTTTTTTTTTAAAAAACTATTTTCAAACATCACATTCTTAAAATGTCCCTTGGCCTTCTATGGTTAAAGTTGTCCAAGATCAAGTGAGATATTCAAACAAGGAAAGTATCTAGCCCCTCTTTCTAAAATGCTTTTAAAACTCATGGTCTTGAAAGAGTTTAGTTCTTACATAACTAACCTCTGAAGGGCAATGAAACATTAACATACCTTTAGTAAGGTACATAAAAACAAATTTCAAAAATCTTTTCGAGACAAGTTCGCAAGGGCTTTTTAAAATTCAATCTCAACTTTCTCCCAAACTCTCTTTTGAATTGCATTGTGCATCATTCTTTACCAAAAGTAATGATAGAATCCTTTTCAAAATCTTCTCAAGTGGACATAGTGGACATTCAGGAACTGGAAATTCAAGTGAGTGAAACGTAGGGTGAATAGACATATAGGTACCACAAGAGCGGGGCAATCTTCGGTCATCTTTCTTACACGTAATCAACCTCCGAAACTAAAATCACTGTTTTCAAAGACCAAAATGGAGTCATTTTCTAAAAAGGCTTAAACATGCTCCAAAGGTTGCTAATCAACCTGTTTTCCCAAAAAAAACCTTTCTTGAGGAAGTTTTCCAAAACCATTTAAAAAAAACCTAAGTTTAGTCTTCGGGCTTTACTTAATTTTAAGTGACCTAACACCATTTATCAAAGTTAGGTGGAGACTCCAAAACCTTTTTAAAAAACCCTTAATCAAGTCAATTTCAAGTTCAAACTCCGTCGCACTCGTCCCTCTAAAAGGATGAGTTCTAACAAACAAAGTATCGGCTTTTTGTTTTGTGTCGAGATCCAAACTCGAGGCCAAAAGTTGGGGTGCAACAATCTGTATTTGAAGCACCTTGCAATTTGGTAAAGTCTAACCTTGTATGTTCATACCCTTTGCATTATACTTGTTGTAATGTTTATGCCATGTATGCTATGAGGTTGTTTTAAAGCTTAAAACCTCTTGTCAAACCTCCATTGATTTCATCTCCAAAAGCTCTTCAAAGTCTAATCTCTGTGTTGCGTTGTTTTATAAAGCTCTCTTAAATTGGTGTTAAAATGGTTTTCAAACAACCATCTCTTAAGCAATTTTCAAAAGTTTTGCTCTCTTAAGTTTGTCATTGAAATAGTTTCCAAGAAAACTGTGAGACCTTAATTGCATAATTCCATAAATAACTAATTACATTTATTGCATGGATAATTGATATGTAAAATTATGTGGGTGCATATGTGAGTTAATTGGTGAGTCAGTAGTGAGTTGGCTGGTGAGTCATTGGTGACTTGTGCATAAGTGTGCATGTAAAGTGTTGTCTTGCAAATAGAGAGAGAGATTGGGCAGTCCAATTCTCATTTTGATGGAGAGAAAGAGAGAGAAGACAAGAGGGGGACAAGGCTAGTGAGGAGACAAAGAAAAAGAAAAAGAAAGGAAAAATAGGAGAGAGAATAAGTGGGAACTTAACAAGTGGCAACAAAGGTTAGTGGGAAAGAAAAGTAAATTCAAGGGGGGAGGGCTTGCTCATCTGTATAGAGAGAGCAATGAGAAGATAAAGAGAGAAGAGGAAGAAGAAAGAAAAGATGAGAAAAATGGAGAAGAAGAATAACTTAGGGAAGGGCTTGTTGCATCTTGTTTTCAAGATCGAAGGTGAGTTTCATCTTATTCTATATTGCTCTTGTTGATTGTAGCATGCTTGCAACTCATCTTTGTCATGGGAGTTGGAAAGGAGGTGATGGAGGAGTTGAAAGATTGAGGTTTTCATGGATCATTTTTTAATTTGGGTTGAAGGTGTTATGTTTGCTGTTTTGTGATGAATTAGTTTATCTAAAAATATTATTTTTAGATGCATCTTTGAAAACTTAAAGTTAGAGTGATAATAGTAATTTAACCTTTGGTTTCACTAAAAAATATTGTATTTTTGAATTATGATGAATTTTAGAAGTTTGACTATTACTACTAAAATCTATTACCCTCATCAGCTACCCCTACCTTAACAACAATATTTGACGAAGTTAGAGTAGTCAAAATATTATGAAATTGTTATTGTATCTATTAGAAATATGGATGAGAGCATATACCAAATTTCATATCATTTTGATGTCGTTTGCCTATGTTCAGAACTGCTCAAAGATGGACCATTTGCAGCTGAATTCTCAATTCTGCAACACTGACATGTTTTATAACATACCAAATAAATACTTAGGTTTATTCAATAAATGTGAAATTTGGTTTGGATATTCTCCGAGATATCTATTTTGTATTCCTCAAGTTTTGAAATTTTTAGGTGTAAGTTCACGAAGTTGTGTCCATATTATGAGGCATGTGTCAGTTTTGGCAGGTTAGAAGACTTAGTGAGTTTTGGTACTTTTAAGCTATTGTATTGCATTGGGGAATATGACATCGTATTTCAATACCTCATTAGCAGTACATATATCATGTTAAAGGAGTGTGGATCATGATTGTGTATTGTTGAAAGATTATGAATTATATTTTTCAATCTAATATGGTTTTTGGTGTTAGGTACTAAAAAGGGGCAAAATCCTTCAACGTCAACCAAGGAGTAACTCCATTGTAGTGTGTGTGTGCGGTGACAAGTGGGGAATTTGGATAATCTTATTCATGTTGAATTGATTGTCTATTACTTACATTGGTGATAATGGTGATTACACATGTGAGGTGATATTGGTGAATATATATGAGATGCTATTGCATACCATTCATTTTGTATGCTATGTATTGCATGAAGAAAGGTACAACCAATGTGGGGCTAACCTAAAGATTAGCCAATGTAGGGTTAATCTAAAAGGATATCGATATGGGGTATCATTGATAACAAGCTATCGATATATTGAGCTAATGTGATCTAAATTGTGCGCACATTTGTAGTGTTTCATGTGTTGCATCACTAGAGATATTGCATTTCATGAAGTATATTACGTTGTTGGTGGTGATGAGAGGATGATTACATATCGTTGATGTTGGTGTTATGTGAATGATTATATATCATTGATTGGTGGATTATCTATTGATAGCTGATTCTATGATTATGTATATATCATTCTTTATGAGTTTGATTATCTATCGTGAGCACGTTGACAATTAGTTCACACCCACACAGACTATTTTGGCAGGTAACATGGAGATAATGGTTTGGTTCATTGTAGTCTTGGACTTAGCATTAGTGACACTCATGTCAGTGTCAAGATATCATGTCTCAGGGCTTAAGAAAGCTCTTGTTGCTTTGTTGTCAGTTTCTTGCCATATTTGTATAATATGTTGGGATTTGAGTTATATTTATATTTTGTTTTATGGTAGCTTGAGTTTGTGGGTTTGTTATGTACCTAGGTTTGAAATGATGTGTATAAGGTTATGGGATGGTTTACTCTTGTGTACTTTATATTTATGCAATGTTCATCGATTGTTATATAAAGCAATGGTGTTTATTCCACTATATTCTATTTTCGGGTGTGGATTAAGGTGTCGTTCGTAGGTACAATGATCTTTACGATCGTAACTCGCCTAATGTGACATTAATGATATCTAATTAGGATGGGGGTGTGACAGCTTGGTATTAGAGATGTGATTTGTATCAGAACTGTGTTTCATAGCCTAGTTATGTACTAAACCTATGGTGTGGAGTTGTTGTCTAGGGTTACAGTGAACCATGGGGTATTGTTGGTGCCGGTTAGATCGTTTAGAAGTATTTGGGCTATATATATATAGTGTACTTCTTCTGATTTAATGTAGAAAGAATGGCACAAGCGGAATTACCAAGGGCAATAGAAGGAGCAGATTCATCAATTTCAGTCAGGGGTGTGGAACAAGGAGAGCATAAACCACATGTCTAGAATCAACCTGATACAACTGATAGACGTGGGAATCTAATGACACAGTATATGAAATATCAGGTGGTAAAATCGTTGCCAAGGAGTACGACCTTACACAAGCAATTCATGAAGCTGAATCTGCCAGAATTTATGGAAGCAATTGATCTATTGGTGGCTAAGAAATGGTTAAGGAAGCTAAAAACTATATTTGAAGTGATGGGGATCCTTAACGAATAGAAGCTATCTCTAGCTAATTTTATGTTAAAAGGTGAGGCACGAAACTGGTGGGAGGCCACAAGACGAATGACGAAGGCTCAACCTAAAGGGGTACCGATCACATGGTAACAGTTTGTGAAAGTATTTAATAAACAATACTTTCTTCTTATTTACAGTTACTAGAAAGAGCAAGAATTCATTTTATTAAAGCAAGAAAGAATGTCAGTGGTAGAATATGAGGAGTAATTCACATCTTTGTCTCGATTTGCACCTGATTTGGTGTATACTGAAAATGCCAAGTGCAGAAGATTCTAATAGGGATTAGAGTTACCCATCCGGTCTCAAGTTTCTGGATTTGAGTTCATCAGAACTATGGAATTGGTGAACAAATCTAAGATTGTGAAATTGGACGTGAAGAAACTATCAAGAAGGCGAGAACAATTCAAGAAGGGGAGGCGTGATTTGGGAACTGGTACTTCACGATAGAGACCTTTAGAATCTGCTCCAACTGTGGAACAAAGACGAGTACAATTTAATCCTAGATCTGGTGATTCACAGTTCAGTAATGAGGGGAGCACAGGAAGTTCTAGGGGCCGAGGAGCATGGAGACCACCAGCTAGGTCTACCAATCCGAGGTCTTTGGGAGGTAGCACCAGGGGAATAATTTGCTATTATTGTGGGGTTGAAGGGCATATTAGAGATTGTCTGGTGTCGTGGTCTAACAAATGCTATCAGTGTGGACAACCGGGACACATGGCAAGGAATAGTACTCAAAATCTTGCGGTAGCATCAACAATGGGCAATGTGGCTAGTGGAAGTAGGGAAATAACGGGAGTTACACAACGGGGACAAACTGCAACGCCTAAATCACGCACTCAGGCTCGAGTCTATGCCATGACATTGATGGAATGCGCATGCTACTCCTAATGTGGTAACGGGTATGTTATCTATACTTGATAAAGAGGCATGCATGTTTCGATAAGGTAAGAGAATTTCGTGACAAAATTCTTTGAGGGAAGAGTTGTGAGACCCTAATCTCGTAATTCCATAGGTAACTAATTACATTTATTGCATGTTTAATTAATATGTAAAATTATGTGGGTGCATATGTGAGTTAATTGGTGAGTCAATAGTGAGTTAGGTGGTGAATTAATTAGTGAGTCAATGGTAAGTTAATTGGTGTGTTGGTTGGTTAGTCATTGATGA
This sequence comes from Euryodendron excelsum, assembly GCA_033060915.1. Lineage (NCBI taxonomy): Eukaryota > Viridiplantae > Streptophyta > Magnoliopsida > Ericales > Pentaphylacaceae > Euryodendron > Euryodendron excelsum. The sequence continues at coordinate 12,223,695 of CM065398.1, read as the reverse complement.
CATGTGCATGAGTGTGCATGTGGAGTGTTGTCTTGCAAATAGAGAGAGAGATTGGGCAACCCAATTCTCATTTCGGTGGAGAGAAAGATATAGAAGACAAGAGGGGGACAAGGCTAGTGGGGAGACAAAGAAAAAGAAAAAGAAAAAGAAAGGAAAAATAAGAGAGAGAAGAAATGGGAACTTAACTAGTGGGAACAAAGGTTAGTAGGAAAGAAAAGTAAAGTCAAGTCAAGTCAGGGGGGAGGGCTGACTCATCCGTATAGAGAGAGAGAGAAAGAGGAAGAAGAAAGAAAAGAGGAAAAAAAGGGAGAAGAAGAAGAAGAACTTAGGGAATGGCTTGTTGCATCTTGTTTTCAAGATCTAATGTGAGTTTCATCTTATTCTATGTTGTTCTTGTTGATTCTAGCATGCTTGCAACTCATCTTTTTCATTGGAGTTGGAGTGGAGGTGATGGGGGAGATGAAAGATTAAGGTTTTCATAGATCATTTTTCCATTTGGGATGAAGGTATTATGTTTGCTATTTTGTGACGAATTGGTTTATCTAAAAATATTATTTTTAGATGAATATTTGAAAACTTGAATTTAGAGTGATATTAGTAATTTGAGTCTTGGTTTCACTAAAAAATATTATATTTTCGAATTATGGTGAATTTTAGAAGTTGGACTATTACTACTGAAATTTGTTACCCTGATCTACAACCCCTACCTTAACAGTAACATTTGACCAATTAGAGTAGTCAAAATATTATAAAATTTTTATTGTATCTATTAGAAATGTGGATGAAGCATATATCCAATTTCAAGTCGTTTTGATGTCGCTTGCCTATGTTAAGAACCGCTCAAAGATGAACCGCTCAAACATTTGACCATCTATAGCACTGCTCTGTTTTATAAAATACCAAATAAATACGTAGGCTAATTCAATAAATGTGAAATTTGGTCTGGAAACTCTCTGAAATGTCTATTTTGTGTTCCCCAAGATTTGAAATTTTTAGGTATAAGTTGACGAAGTTGTATCCATGTTATGAGACCTGTGTCGGTTTTGGCAGATTAGAAAACTTAGTAGATTTTGGCACTTTTAAGCTATTGCATTGCATTAGAGAATATGACATCGTATTTCAATACCTCATTGGCAGTACATATCTCATGTTAAAGGAGTGTGGATTATGATTTTGTATTGTTGAAAGATTATGAATTATATTTTCCAAACTAACATGGTTTTGGGCTTTAGGTGCTAAAGAGGGGTAAGATCCTTCAATGTCAACCAAGGAGTAACTCCATTGTGGTGTGTGTGTGTGTGGTGATAGGTGAGGAGTTTGGATAATCTTACTCATATTGAATTGATTGTCTGTTGCTTACATTGGTGATATTGGTGATTACATATGTGAGGTGATATTGGTGAATATATATGAGGTGATATTGCATACCATTTATTCTGTATGCTATGCATTGCATGGAGAAAGGTATAGCCAATATGAGACTAACCTAAAGATTAGCCGATGTGGGGTTGATCTGAAAGGGTATCGATATAGGGCATCCTTGATAACAAGCTATCCATATGTTGAGCTAATGTTATCTAAATTGCGCGTACATTTGTGGTGTTTTATGCATTGCATCACAAGAAATTATATTTCATGAAGCATATTACATTGTTAGTGGTGATGAGAGCATGATTACATAACGTTAATGTTGGTGCTATGCGGATGATTATATATCATTAATTGGTGGATTATCTATTGATAGTTGATTCTGTAATTATATATATATATATATATATATATCATATTTTATAAGTTTGATTATCTATCGTGAGTACGTTGACAATTAGTTATTACCCACACAAACTGTTTTGATAGGTAACGTGGAGATGACGGTGGCATTCATGGTCTTAGCAACAGTGGCATTCATGTCGGTGTCAAGATGTTGTGTCTTGAGGCTTGGGAAAGTTCTCATTGATTTGTTGTCAGTTTCTCGCCATATTTGTATAATACGTTGGGATTTAAGTTATATTTGTATTTTACTTTATGATAGCTTGACTTTGTGGGTTTGTTATGTACCTGGGTTTGAAATGATGTGTATAAGGTTATGGGATGGTTTACTCGGATGTACTTTATATTTATGCATGGTTAGTCCATGGTTATATAAAGTAATGGTATTTATTCTGTTGTGTTATATTTTCGAGTGTAGATTAAGGTGTCATTCACAGGTACAGTGACCTGTGCGATCACGCCTCACCTAATGTGACATTAATGATGTCTAATTGGGATGAGGATGTGACAACAACTCTCTCTCGAATGATTTTAAAAAATCAAGCATATGAATCATATACTTACTTGAGTGGTTTTAATGTGTTAAAAGTAGCTTTCAAAACAATCATCTCTTTAGTGGTTTTCAAATAGTTTGCTCTCTTAACTTATGATTGAAATGGTTTTCAAGACAATCCTCAGTTGCGTTTTCAAAAATCAACCGTATGAATCACATATTATTTGAGTAGTATTAAAGTGTTGAAGTGGTTTTCCAAACAACCTTCTCTTAAGTAATTTTCTAAAATAATTGTTTTCTTGATGGTTTCAAAACCCGTAACTTACTGGAGTTGGTATTCTAAATAGAGGCAAAATGACCAAAGATGCCCCTTGTCGTTGCTTATGCCGATTCCTTAACTTGTTTCTCGAGACAGTGAGACGGTCCGAAAGAGTATTGCATGAAATTATAACTTTCTTACTTGAAATGACACTTTTCTAAGTGTCTTAAAACTCTTCACATAAAATTAAAGCACAAGTTTTCTACATAAAATCATAAAGTTTTCGCATGAAATTATAGTTTTCTAAAGCACACCTTCAAGTTTTGTGTATAAAATGACACTTTCCAAATCTTTCAAAACCATTTGGTTCAAAACCCTAGTTTAAAACTATCTTTCAAAAACACTAGGTTCAAAACCCTAGTTCACAACTATCTTTCAAACCATTAGGTCCCAAAACCTTAATTTCTTTCTCTAGGTTCAAAATCCTAGTTTCTCTCTCTAGATTCAAAACCCTAGTTTCTCTCTCGAGGTTCCAAAACCATAGTTTCTCTCCTAGGTTTTCAAAACCCTAGGTCCTCACTCTAGGTTTCCAAACCCCTAGGTTAACCAACCTAAGTTAGTAAACCCTAGGTCAAACCTAACCATAGGTCCTAAAATCTTAAAGATATTTCGATATACAGAGCTGGCGGAGCAACCTCCAAAACCCAGGTCCACCCTAGGTTTTCCCAAACCCTAGCCACTATTGCAAACCCTAGCCTCCTGTAAACTTTTTGACACTTATTTTTTAAAATTTACTTGTTTTCCAAAACATTCGAAAACTCTCTTGAGTTGATTTCAAAACACTTTCAAAACTCCCTTAAGTCACTTGATCTATTGAATCGATTTGACTGACTGTTAAGCTTCATTTTAATTGTCATGAACTAAGTACTTGTACTTCTGTCGTATTGTATACTTTTCGGTTTAATTTTATTTTTTAAGTTGAAACGAAATGAGTGCCACCAGATTTTTTTTGAACCGATTTGATTGATTGTCAAGCTTTATTTTAATTGTCATGAACTGAGTACTTGTATTACTGTTGTATTGTATACTTTTCGGTTTAATTTTATTTTTTAAGTTGAAACGAAACAAGTGCCACCAGATTTGATAATTTTGTTTAGCAGAGAATTAAGAGACAATAAACTAAGTTGATTATTTTGTATCATTGAAAAGTTATTTATTATGTTGGAGATATATTTTGAAAACTAGTTACAGTCGTATTATTGGAGACGCGATATAAAAATTCTTTGAGGTTATTTTAATTCTTTATTTTACTTATTAACTATCTGAAAAAATTTAGGTCATTACAGCGACTGACACTTTGAGTTTGATCATAGTATAGTATTACATATATGGCTATACGTGTTTGTGTCACACAACAGACATAGAAACCAAAATGGGAAACCGGAAGCAAGAAATGTGACAAAAAAATATAGAAAAAGTGGAAAGCGAGAAGCAATCAATAATATAATTCGACCCAATAAGAATTCTAATAAAAAATTTTCCATAACGGAAAGAAAGCTTCTAAATTTTTTATTAAGAACCTATATGAATAGGTTTGAAAATAAATATTTGAATAAAATATAATGAACTGCTTAATTAACACTTAACGAGAAAGAAAAAAAAACTTATTAATAAGAATCTTATGTGAACTATGAGAAGCACAAAGGAAAAAAAATAAGGAATTATTAGTTTTGTAAGGCAAAATTGAATTAAATACCCCTTAAGATTTAAATTTTAAACCCTAAAGATACATGAGAGAGGTAGTTTCCGCACAAGAATGCCACGTGGCAACTGACATCGCTATGTTAACATTATGTTGACCAAGTTAAGTTAGTTAGTGGAGGAAAGACCCACTTCTCCTAAATTATGTAGCGATAAGGAAGTAAGCCGGACTTGTTCCCACAGTGTGGAACCACGCCCCACTCACAACATAGTGCCTCATGACCGTCTAGAGTGGGGACAAGCCTAATGAATCAAGCTACAACAACAAAGACTAATGAAACACTATAAAACTACATGGGGGCACCCGAGGAGAGGTAAATGCTCATACACTAACAATATACTTCATTCTATGTACTCTTTCTATCTCTTTACTTGTGAATCACTTCCTTCAAGTGACTTAAGTTTTGAAATGTCTCCGACCAAGTAACCTCAGTCTGCTAATGCTCACCCACAGTGATTTTGTAGGTGACAGCAAAACTCCTCCGCGCCCGGCTTTCATATTGACAACTTACAACATGTGTGGAAAATTTTTCTAGAATATTGACAACTTACAGTACTGATATTGAGATCATATATATTTATCTAAAATAATTTTGAAGATATTTTTTGCATTTATTAAAAATGAATGAGTAAAAAGTGACCATACCTAGTTTTAAATATATAGTAAATGGTGTATATTCAAGCCGCTCATCTTAACATAATATATTTTTCATTAAATGTTATAAATTTTAAAACAATTGGTAATTAAATAAAACTAACCAATTAATTTAGTAGTATAAATATTTCTTGATCGCTAATATGATAAGTGACTAATTAAATCAAATCGTACAAAAGATATTATTTTTGAGTAAACAGAAAATTCACAATTTTACGTTATATAGTAATTTTCTTAAGTCTTCTTTCTAATAATATAATGTATGATGCCTCATGACCGTCTAGCAGTGGGGACAAGCCCACAGCTACAACAACAAAGACTAATGAAAACACTATAAAACTACATGGGGGGCACACCGAGGAGAGGTTCTAGAAAGGGTTCTTATTCTTCTAGGGCATTTTAAAACATTTTTTGAAGGATTTTTTAGATATACAAGAAATCCCTTAAACGAATTTGTGAAAATTACATTCAATTTTTAAGTAGATTTTGCAAAATTTGTTTCTGATTTTTTCTAAGTTTCTTTGATTATTTTTAAACGCGACGTTTGGAGTCTGAATTTTCGGTTAAAAAAGTAAAGAAAAAGAAAAAAGTAATGAAAAAAAAATAAAATTACTCTTTCATTTTATACTACTTTTTTTTATTTTTTTTTCTCATTAAAAATCTGAGTTCTAAATAGAGTGTTAATATTTTTCACAAATATCCAAAATATTTTTAAAAGTATTCTAAACGTTCTTCAAAAAAACAATTTTCCCTGCCAAGTACATCTTCCCACTGAAGTATGAACCAACGCGCATCGCCTGGCAAAAAAATACTGAACCAACGCGCACCGACTCGTGCCAATTCCGGGTCGGTCAGGTGTGGTTGGTTCGGTTTCACTGACCCATAGATTTTTCGCTTCCTCCCGCCAGCGGCGTCCAATAGGGTTTTGCAGTGAACTAGGGTTTAGTAGTTTTGGTCGGCAAGAATACTACAGAGAGAAGGAGAGAGAGGGAGAGAGAGAGAGAGAGAGAAGAAAATTCATATGGTCGTTGATCGACTGAAATTGGCCATCTGTTGCAGTCTTACGAAACCAAAACATGGTAGTCGATCGACTAAAATTGGGCTTCTGATGCAGTCTTCTGAAACCAAAAGGTCAGTGTACATATCACTCTCTCTTTATGTATCACTGTCTCTCTGTTATGTGTATTTCATTCTATCGCATAATTCAGTCCGGTATGGGCTACGACAAGCAGAATTAAATCATGATTTGCTGAAAATCGCATTGTTTTTGTCTTTGAATTTCTTCAATTCTTCTGCTGATTAACCGTTCGTTTGTTTCTCGAAAACAATGAAAATGAATATGAAGTAAATGAGTAGACGGTTTCCTTCTCTTTCTCCCTCACTTTTCGTGGGAACCAAACGGAACCTTTACTTTTATCTGCTTCTCAATCGCTCTATAAATGTGGATATACATATAGGTATAGCATGCCTATTCTGGGAACTTAGCCCTAATTGTTTCCTTGTGATTCTTGCAGTAATGGAGGCGGATGTAGTGGTGAAACATCAGGCGATGAATCCATGCTGTGCCACGGTGTTGGTTTCCCCTCAATTTTCGCGATACTATTTTTGTAATGGTGCAAAGTCTTGAATATTATCCATTTTTACTAATATGTATGTTTTGTTTGTGCAGTTGAAAGAGAAATACTCAAAGCTGGAAGCAACACGGAATGCTCTTAGACAAGGTGTGAAGATCCAAAATGAACTGATTGATAAGCTTCAGGATGAGAATCTCAATCTTACGAAAGGTAAAATTGAAACTAAATGTGTTTGTCGCAGACCTTGATTTTCTTGTTTGATTGAGGGTGAACAATAATTTAGTAGAAGGAATAAAAGAACAGGAGACCTCTGAAAAACGAGGTAAAATTTGTAAGATAAATGTAAATGAAAAACAAAAATGTACCACAGCTTATAACTAAAAAGGCTTGGTATATAAAGAAAGTTCTTGATTGGTGGCCTCACTTTTAGTGAAATGGTAAATCTCAAATTTATTATGTCCTGTTACTGATCTGAATTTTCATCAAGAATCTCCATCTGAAGGTGGGATAATCTAACTTCTTGCGCCGTCTATTCACTATTGAAATGGACTTCAAATTTCGGCTGTCCAATGCCACTTAAGGGTACGAACTACAGCCATTCAGATGACCTTTACACCCTCCAACGACTGTGCTCAATCAACTTCTTTCCCTAATATGTAGAATCTTTATTTCTGGTTGTTAACATCGACTTTCTCTTGAGTACACTATGATTTTGCCTAAAAATCTTTTGTGCCTATTTTCTGAGTTCTAGTATTTAGTTTTGGTTTGGAATATTAATTATCCAGTGACCTGTCTGTTTGTGATGTGAGCTATCCTCTCAAGTCACATCAACTTTGGCAATGGAGTTACTGCACTATCTCGCTTTTGCACTTATTGCTCATATTCTAAATTAACTAAACCCTAGGGTCTTGCATGGGAGGGTAAAAAGTATAATATGATTGCAAGGGAAAAAGGCCAATACCGCTACAATGAGGTGAGTTTAGTGCAGTTTCAAGGATATTTTTGTTGATTAGTAATATTTCGTTAAGAAAGAAAGGCACCATTTGGGTGCCACCCTATTACAAAAAGGGTATATAAAAAGAAGACTTGTAGAAACTATACATGTAACTCAAGGTTCTACAAAATCAAAAAATTGGTTCAGGGAAGGTCAACTCTATCAGAGAATCAACTATATAGAAAAGGCAAAATTTTACTGTTCAATGATGCGTGCATTAATTCTTTGATGTATGTATATAATATGCAGTGGCGGATCCAGGATGTTTTTTTTAGTGGGTCGTCTATTGACTTATTTCTATATTAACTTGTCATTCTACTAAGTTACAAAAAATCAACGTATATTTGTTATAACATATAACTAAAAACTTAAGCTAAATTATCGGAAACAAAATTTAAGTAGAGAGTATATCTAAATTTAAAATTTTAATCAACGATTTCCCAAATTACTAAAACACGGTAATAGTGTCATAAAAGAGAACCCCGCAACTAATTAGTAAATAGAAACAAGAAGCAACTAAACATTGCACTAAATTATAAAATTGAATTATCCAAATATTGGTCAAATATCATAATTGCTTATAAAATTACCCCATTTTGAACAATTAAAGGTTTATATATTAATTTAAAATATCAAAATAAAAAATTTAGGCTTTTAATTTATTAGCCTTTATTTTTTAATGAATGATCAACACCATGGAAATAGGAAGAACCCTTTTTCTCTACTCTCTCCTTTCTTCTTGTTTGCTCTTTCTCTTTTCTTATCTAAAATCTTCACTTTGTGTATGTTATAGTATATATATATATGTTTGGACTTTGGATATATAGTGGGCAACAACAAGTGAGAGATGTTGAACGGTTGGAGCCTTTGTTCTTTGTTTGAAATATATTTCTACATTATATTATGGCAATTGATAATTCCATACCATTATATGCTCTTCCATAGTCCTTTTCATATAGGTGGGCCCCATCGTGTGAGAGAGGGACTCTGGAAGAGTACAAAATAGGTGTGAAATTAACAATTTCTTATATCAATGGTTAAACACTAAACAATAGTTATGGGTTGCTAATTTTCTACGCATGTATATAAAATATAGATATAAAAGATTCTTTTAGTTCTTTAAGTGTGTAGAAATTCGAATCTTTTTATAATTTTTAACAAGGTGCTCAAATTTCTTTTTATGTTTTTTAAACACGATCCCCCTTTCTTTACCTTGTGAGACATCTCAGCGGGGTCTAGTTATATTTAGTGGGGTCAGGTTATATAAATACTAAATTTTATTGCAAATACTAAGTGGTATTTTTAAAACTTCAGTAGGGTCAACTGACCCTGTAGTGAACAACATGGTGATGCCCCTGATGATATGCAAAAGTTACCATTTGTGTGCATATAAACAGTTTGGAGAAGGGATTTATGCTAGTAGATTAATGACGTATTTTTTTTGTAATATTTTGTTCTTCTAGCATATGAGGAAGAGAGAGTAAAAGTTGACATTGAAAGACGGGAGAAGGCAAAAGAATTAGCTATTCGAGTTTCTTTGGAGAATGAGATCTGTGCTCTAAAATCTGAGATACTTTCATTGCAACAAAGAGGAGGCTCACAAGCTGATGTGGATGGAGGAGTAATCCTTCTTCGAAAACATCTTTCTGAAGGGGAAACAGAAATAAATCTTCTGAAGGAGCTTGTTGAGAAAGAAAGTATGAAGACAGAATCTGATAGGCAAAAGGATGAGGCAGAGAAGCAAGCTAACAAAGCATGGAAAATTGTGGAGGCAGAAAAAAATAGGGCTGATGAAGAAAGGAGACTTGCTGATATTGAACGAAAGAAGATGAAGGAAAACATAATTCAGCTGCAGAAGCTAAAGAGTGAAGCTGATGAAGCAAGATCAAAATTGGTTGCAGTGGCATTTAAGTCTGAAGAGGTAAACAAAAAAGTCAAGGCAGAAAGACAAAAAGCAAGCAAAGAGAAAAAATGTGCAGATTCTGAGATGGCCAAAGCAGAAGAGCAAAGGAAGCTTGCAGAAATGAATCAGAAGAAGGCCATGGATGAAAAATGCCGTGCCAATAATTTGTCTCAGCAGCTGGAAGAGCATAGACAAAGGATTGAGAAATTGCAGAAGGAGATGGTTGAACTTGTATCCTCAAGAAAATTGGCTGGGGCTCCTGTTGATCCATCTGATAAACAGGTGAAAGTTAAGACTACAAAATTGCAAGATGGGCTTCTGTTGCAGACACTGAAACAAGAAACTGGTGAATCAAAGTTGTTTTTGGAGGACTTAAGGTCTGAAAAAGTAAATAAAAGGCTCGAGGAAGGAAAACAGAAGGTGATCAGAGAAAAAATGCGTGCAGATTTAGAGATGAGGAAAGCAGAAGAGCATAGAAAGTTTGCAGAAGCAAACAAGAAGAAGGCCATGGAAGAAAAACATCGTGCAGATCAGTTTGCTCAGGAGTTAGAAGATAATGGATGTAGGATAGAGGAACTACAGAAGGAGATCTTGGAACTTGCATCCTCTAGAACATTGGAGGCTTCTGTTGTCCTGCCTGATGTGAATATGAGTTCTGAAACTGCTAAAATCAAGCTGCTGAAAAAACAGTTGAAGTTTAAAAAGAAGCAAGTAAAGCATGCCAAAGAAGTTGCTAAGTTGGAAATGGGTCGTAATAAAATACTACAGCGAGAATTGCATTGCTTAAAGCAGGAGTTTGTTCAATTTTCACATCGCGTGGATGTACTAAATAACTGTTTCGCACATTCCAGTGAAGGTAGAGATGACCTGCCAGAGGTTTGTTTCTGTTTTTCTTATGAATAACTTAAAGCTTGGACATATTTAATCTGAATTGAATTACTGTTGATTAGTTGGTGTATGGTGATGACCTAAGTCACAGAGAGCGTGTGTGGGTGTGGGAGCGGATGCGTGAGAGCGTCGATTTTTAAAATATGTAAAATTGAGAGCATGGTGAGAGCACCTATTAAATAATATATCTATATATATATATATATATATATATATGAATATATAACATAGTAAGTGTAAAACTATATACCAAAATATATATATGTAGATGTACATATAATATAATTGTCTATAGAATGATAAAATTTCAGTGTACATATGATTGACAGTTAGATTTACTGTTTTGAAATTAGAAATATTACTTTTAAATTCCAATACTGTGGTGGCTTTAAGGTTTAGAGAGAAAAGGCATGGGGTTCCCAAGTCAATTCTCACTGCACAAAACTGGGGTCTGCATGTCAAAGTTTACTGCTGTTAGAGCTTGATAGGTTGGCAGGTGAATTAATGCATGGGCTCCGCAATTGCATTGATTTTCTTGCACAATTTGTGAATCTGCGCTCTGTTTTTTTTCAGTTCACGTTGTAAGCAAGAAAGATTCGTGAACTGTTGACGGATTTGAGGTGAATTCGCAAATCCGCGAATTAAGTGCGGGTGCGTTTCCCAAATTGACAAACTGTGTTACTTAGGTGATGACATACAGGTTTCTGGTGTATGTTATTGGTCTTTATTTTGACTAGAGTCTAGTTAGAAGCAAGTTAAGTACATAGGTATTTTCCTGGCTGTTTACTCTGTTAATCTGTAAGTAAAATCCTATTGGAGCTCATACTTCTATAATTCATAAGTGCTGCTTGTATTTGTATTCAACTAAATCAATCAGTAGATCATTATTTGGGATCGAAGTTTATGAAAAATGCTATTGGCTTTAGCTGTTGTTAGTCACACTAGTCATAGACTCTTATGATTTTGAATTTAAATACTTGATTTATGTCCTGGTTACTTGTTTTTCTTATTTTCTGTTTGCTTTTCCAGTGTTATGATTTTAATATTGTGTTTTTTCTCCTGGAATCAGACCATCCATGAGTTTCTCCACATGGTTTGTTTACTTAACAGGTTACTTATTAATAATTGTGCAGACTGGCGACATCGTTAATGCCTCAAGATTAAACTTGAAGAGGGAACTTTTCAATAAAGAAACACATCAGGTGCACCTTCACTGCGATAATGAGCTTGTACGGCCTAGTTGCACGGCCATGGATGCCTTTGATTGTATCAAGCAAACAATGGAATGTACAGCACCATTGCTTCCCTTTTCTGGAGGAAACTGTACTCAATGCATCTCAGGTATTAATTCTAAAATGGAGCCTCTGCTTAGATGTTCTAACAGAAAAATGTTACAGAGTTCTGTGATAAATTCCAGTACGGCATCTTTTTCTGATAGACCATTGATGGGCTCACAGGAAAGAGGTGGTTTTTCTGTCACTGCATCAGCTAAATTGGCAGAAGACAAAACAAATTTACAACCAAACATTTCCAGTTTGTCTGGTGAGGTTACCAAAATGAGGTACAATGAAAATCTTGCAGTGGTGGCTGAAAATAGTGTCAGATGTCCTATTAGCATTGATGCTGTTGGGAGGAAGGCTGGGCACAGTAAGAAGAGAAAGAGCATCCTCGATGCAATAAAATCTATTGAACTTATACATTCTGAGGGTAAGAAGTGGCATCTGCAGATAGAGGAGAAGTTATCAATGCTTCATGGTATGTTAAACAGTCAAATAGACAAATCCTTGCAAGAGGAAAGATGCATGTTATCTAATATGGATTGTGATCCTGATGCTGAGCTAGCCAGGGCTCACAAGAAAAGAAAGGCATCTCCTGGAGAGGAAGCAGCTCTGCAGCACTTGTGTGACTCTAATGATGAGCAAAAGGACAGATTTGAAACTAGAGGTGTTGAAGAAGCTAGTGTCTGCACACAAGCTTTCCCACCTATCAATGATCGAAGAGGAACAGTGCAGGTATGCAAAGATGGAATGGGTGATTCTGGTAGGAGCTGTCAAGAAAAATTAGGAAGTTATGAGGAAATGATGGAAGTGGACTATATTAAGATGCTTGACTTGGATAATGCTGTTGACGAGGAATGCTACCGTAGAGCAATTCAAATGCCACTTTCACCAACTCTTCCTGTGATTGAGTTTCAAAACAGTGAGATATTTGAAATAGATAACCCAGGGTGTTTAGTAGATGAGAGCTCCTATGGAGGATTTTCAAATGAGATGGACAATCAAGTGCCATCTTGCAACTTTGATGTTGTTAATTTGGAAATTGATCCCAATAAATTGAAATTTAGTAGTTCCTGAACTTCCCATGTGCCATTATTGCGACAAAATGAAGGTTCTACTGATACGTTTGAGAACTTAGCAAACAATGTAAATGGTAAATGTAACATGGTATACGAGGACACTTGCGATCACCATGTGTGGGACTCATTTGCAGAGTTGGGGATGTCTGATTTATATGGTTCTGGCTACCAGGCAAAAAATATTTCATGCCGAAGTGTAATTGGATCTGCATGTGATGATATTCCTAGATATTATGTTGTGTTTTCTGATACGAAAGACACTAGCAGTCTTTCTAGAATATGTCATGCGACTGGAACTTGTATGGCTCAGTGTTCTATGATTTCTCGGACGGATTGGGTTGTGCAAAAGATTCTGCTTGCTCTTTCGAAGATCAAAGGTCTTTTACCAAAGTAAGTGATTCATTCAAATTCAAGTTGGTAAACTGCATGTTATAGCTTATAGGAGTGTCTGCTGTTTTTGAAAAATTCTATGTTACCTATTTAGTTGTGACTGTTACTTAGTATTGATACTCTGCTTTTATTGCCTTGATGAGTTGTTACAAAATAAAGTTCTTGCTCAATAGGATTATGAAAACAGGTGCTAATTTGTATTAATTTTCTTGTGTGTTATGTTTTGTATTTCCTGTTTCCAGGGAGAAGGCCTGCGTGTTCTTTTCAGTTTTACTGCACAACTTTTCTGGGATTGCTTTGGAGAACTTTGGAAACTTTTTGAACTGGGATTCTATCGTCTTATTAGATGCCTTTGCTGGCCACATACACACAGGTTTATACAATTAGTGAAATTGTCTATTTCCGTTAAATTTTTTATCTTTACCTATCATTTTCATAATCTTTTCCCCTTGAAGAACTTGTAATTTCTTTATATGCAGTGATGTCTGATGAGGAGTCAAGAAGTGTGCTTGCAGAATTATGCCTTTTTGGTGAACTGCTTACTCTCATTGAGAATTTTCTTGTAGACCGAAGAATTCTGGTGTATAGCAATGTGTCTTCTGAGTCATTCCCCATATCTGGTTCAAGAGTCAACATCCATCTGAATGGGGCAGACAAAAATCTGTTATGCAAAATTGCTCCAACTCATCAGTTAGTGGCTGGGGGCATTCTCTTGGCATCAATATGTACAGCAATTGACCACGTTGGGTTCTTATGTGAGGCTTCATGCAACATTTTCAGGATGCAAAAATTGGATACTTCCTTGGTGCTGACTATTCTTCATGTTTTTGCTCGTGTATGTGGATCTAAATATTTCAACCTTAAAGATTATAGCTTAATAATGACCGTCTTGAAATCTTTGGTCACAATTTTTGAGGAAGCAAATTTATCTAGTGATTCCACTTCCTGTCTTCCCTCTATGAGTGAGGCTTGGTCAGAGTTCCCTTCCTGTACCAAATGCCCATTTTCTGTGGGTGCAGTTTCCATGGATGTTGTTGTTTCATTGCTCTGGGAAAAGCTTCAGAACTGTGTGTTGTCTAGTACCATGCATCAAGATCGAATAGAATCAGTCAATTCATTGAATTCTGAAGCCCTGCCCTCCAACAAGAAAACTGAAAAAATTTTGGGACATGAGGGAGCATTTCATGTCCTAAGTAAGTTTGGGATGCCTACTACCGAATTAAACTCAGTTTGTGATGGGAGTTTTTGCTATTTCAGTGATGTCCTCTCACTAATGGAGCTGGTAGCATGCAGCATGGTATGAGTTCCCCTTTTGTGGTTTAGTTCTAATCCTATTCCGTAATCTTTTTCCTCTTGTGATGTTGGGTTGACTGCCATTACTTGCATTGGGTGACTTGATTTGGTAGCTAGCTCAGCTATCAGATTAATCTTCATATAGATTTAAAGCTGTTTTTGTGAAACTATTTGGATTTTCAGTGTCTGTTGTGAAACTTCTTTGATCTTCATTTACACTACTGTGTGTTGTTTTGTTTTATATCAAATTAAATGCTTTATATCTTTTAAATTAGGAAAAAATGGAAAAAATGCTATCACGATGGAAGATGGCAGTCTGGCACATGCAAGAGGTTTTAGAGATTATATGAGTTATTTCAGTTTTTTGAAGAGTGGTTCAGTTCGTATGGAGAAGTGCAACTGATACAGAAGTATAATAAATATATGAAGCATAGAGATGACTCAAATGCTGTTTTATGTTGGTTATAGTTTTTGTTGCACATTTTCAAAGTTTTTATATATTTTAGTAACTTGTATAATGGAAAATCAGTCTACGCACATTCTCTTTATAGGAGAGTTCTCTTTGTGACTTATGTTGATGCTTGGTTTTTTCCTATTTTAATTTTAATTTGTAAATACTGATAGCAACCCTAAATATGAGGGAAATGTCTTTCTTTTTCCTGCCTTTTTTTGCCCCTTCTTGTTTTTAGTAGTTCAAACAATTTGCTTGAACTATGTTAGGAGAGTAATAAATTTGATAGTCATTTTGAAATTTTCTTTTCTTCAGCCCCCCCGCCCCCCTCCTCCTCGTTCTCCTCCTTTGAATGGTGTGTTTTGCTCTCTCATCTTTTGTTTGTTTGTGCATATGTTTGCATGCGCCTGCATGGGGGGCTAATGATACCTTTGAACTTCATATGACTCTGCTATTAGATGCAATGATGTTGGATTTGAATATTGCTTTGTTTTTATTTTCATTTTTTTCTTTGAAGTTGTTTTGTTTTCCTTCCTTTTTTCTCATACACGAAGGTTCTAGGGAGCTCTTTTCTGGTTTCTCTCTATTTTCTTCTTATGTGCAGTGCTGGGATTGGATATGCAAGAACATTATCTGTCAGCTGGGGAAATTGTTAGAATCATGTGTCCTGGAGAACTTTTTTGCTGTCATTGTTATTCTTCTTGGTAAACTAGGAAGGTAAGTTATGATTGCTTTAATTTTGCATGATTAGCAAAAAGAGTTTTATTAATGAGTATTGTATCTTTTTGAGGAATACTATCCATTTGCTATTCTAGTGAGGGGATTTGGTGCTTCTTACTGTTGGTTCAAGCCTTAAGATGAAATTAAGAGGAACAGTGTTTTAGTAACTGATTGACAGAGCGATTTAAAAACAATAAAATAAGGATGGGATTTGGTTTCTTGGTGAGCCATCACAAGCCTGTTTCGCATCTGTAAACTATTTATAATTTTATGGAGTCAAGTAGACTCATACTAATGGCCTTGCTTGAACTTGCGGTCAAACTTGCGGTCAACTTAATTCTGTATAGCAAGATGTGTATCTTCATTGGGAATAGAAAGGAAGGTACCAAAGCTTTATATTATTTCTTTAAGAATTCAGGTTGCATCTCTTAAATGGATGCTGAAACGATTTAGAGAAACTGAAGAAGTATAGCGATTTCAGACCACAAACTAGAATACTAACAATTTAGTGAATATGAGAGCTTATCATTAAACGTATCTTGGCACATTTCAAGATGTGGAGAACAAGATAGAGCATGAGTTGGATCCCGTGGAAGTTTCGGTGAGGGCTAACTGCATCTGCAGTGAGCTTAGGAACTTTTTCAGTAATTATATTAGATAGATGGAGTTGACAGTTTGCCATTAGCCTTATTCTTAATGAGTGGTTCTGCTTATAACCTTTTAAGGTAACAGTTGTGAGCCCAGCTCTGGGTTTCTATTTTTTTTCTACCCTGTGCTAGCAGTTTCATCTCCACAGTACTTTTTGACGATGAATTAAAGCACTAGGTTAGGATGCAATTTGTTCCAAGCTGCTTGTATTTGATTCTACAGTTTTGATTTTGTCTTAGGGAGTTGTAATGCTTCATCATTTAATTTTGGATCCGAATTTCTCGTTGGGACTTACAGCTTATGTTTGAGTGCAGTTTTATTAGATTGCTTGCATCGAAGTTGAATTAATTGGAATATGCCTCTTTATTTCTTTCTCACAAGACGAGGGAATTGATTATTATAGTTTTTTCTCAAGTTCTTTATTCTGTCCTGGGCTAGTTTTTTCTGTGACTTATCCCTTCCTGAATTGGATGCTATAGTGTACCCGCTACTTGTCCTGTCTTTGTGAGGGATTGGTTCTTTTAGGGGAGTCAATTGGGTTTCTTCATCCTTGGTTCCTGGAGTTTGGTATTTTTCCTTTTAGAGAATCCGGGACAAATCTGTTGGTATGAATTTTCAAGGAAGTATGGAATTTATTAGTTGCTGAGATGTTTATGGGCCTGGACCAGTGTTAGAATGGATTTAGAACTGAATCGGTTTTGAACAATCCAGCTATAAGTTCAAAGCTTGGATTGCCCATTTAGTGGTGTGGAGGTAGCGAAAGCACTACAGTTTCCAGTTCCTTTGCTCAGCTTCTAAAACTTATCCCGGTAAGCTAAGCGGAGCTCACTTTGTCTCCGCTGCATGGCTCTGGGTGTAACCACTTGCATAGCTCATATTTATATTCTCAACAACTTAGGTAAAATGCTTCACCAGTAATGGTGTCATGGAATTGTTTATCTTTATGGAAAATGATCTACTCTACATTGTAATTCTTTTTTCTCATCTGAACATTTTAGCACAAAAAGGAACTAGGAATATCTATGTCTATTGTTTTCATGTATTCCTATGTTCAGTATGCGTATGATGGTAGGTGCATCTGACACATTTTGTTTTATCTGTATTTACATCATATCTCGATCGGTATAAATAATTGAAACATATAAAATAGTCCAATCAAGATGGGCTGTATGTTACAATGATGTTCTCATGCAGAGAAGTAGAACGTGTATTTGCACAAGCAGTTGAAGACTCTTTGGAAAAAAATAATTGAATTGTGCCACAAACTTGAGCAGACAAACCTGTAGAATTTTCTTCATTATGCATTCCATGTAGTCTCCCACCACCACCACCACCAAAAAAAAAAGAAAAAAAGAAAAACATTGTATGTATCAACGTATACCAAGCGAGACAGGAGACTTTGCTCATTTTGGATTATTTATCAGTTGGGCTATGCTTACTAATTTTGCAAACTAGTGGAAGATAATGGTGGGTGTGTGCCTTGATTGAAGAATGTTCATTATTTAGTTACATTTTTAACCATCACATTGCTTGACAAATACCTGAAATGTATTTTCGCACTCATTTGTATTTATAAATGACAGTTAAGCATGGTGATAATTATGATAGGAGCTCATCGGACACATCCAAGAGGCTGTCTTGTGATATATGTTGTTTGCCAACTAAGAAGTATGGATACTTCTAAAAAGGTGTTGGACACTTCTCCGTCATGTGTCCAAATTTATTCTATTATTTTTAAATTTTTTTAGAGCTTGATATGCTTCTGACACTTGAGGGACTTATGTGTCCATCACTTAAGTACATAGGAAATATGTTGCAAATATGAAGAAAATAATTTGGACTCCAATTGTAAAATAAAAAACAATATGGATTTATACCTATTTGACGTTTAAAATATGGAATACATGGTTTTAAATTTTTATTAGCATTTTGTAATTTTTCAAAATTTTCATTCTCTTAAGAGTAAAATATTCATATATATCATGTATGACATATAAAAATATAAATTCATTTTTTTAAAATTGCCTTGTCTGTGTGTCCCTGTCGTGTCATGTCCATGTCACGGGTTGTGTGTGTGCTTCTTTGCACGGTGACGTAGTTTTAGTTGATGAGACTAGAGCAAGATGAACTCCAAGTGGCAGTTTGGGAGGGTACAAATTTGGGTTTAGTAGGTATTAATCGTATTATCCTGCTCCATTCAAGGTTGCGTCCCAAATAATATAGAGGGCTGCGTCCCAAATATTTTTCTTTTCTTAACTTCTTCTTTTTCCTTTTCTTATTTATTCATTTATCTATTTTTGTCAATTGGAGTTTTTGGCCCACCACAACTAGTAAAAGCCTTCAGATACTTTTAGGTAAATCATTGTAGCATTTGAGATTGCCATCCAACTTTTGTTCTAACATTAATGATTTTGAATGGGTTGGTACACGTCCAGCTATTGGAAGATGACATAGGATCTATAAGATCTAATTTGAAAAATAAACTTGCTTTAGTGATTCTAGACATTTAATCTCTCTCTCTCTCTCTCTCTCTCTCTCTCTCTCTCAAAACATGCTCTTGCGTTCTTTGTTTTTTTTTTTTTTTTTTTTTTTCCCCACGTTGGGTTTAATAATTTTCACTTTTGTTTCTTTAGTTTGATCTTTTTTTATAAATATATGTACTTTTTTTTTTTTTTTTTTCATCTTTCATCTTCAATTTAATTTATAAGAGTTCTTCTCTATATGGTTTTTTTTTTTTTTTTTTTTTTTACTTTTTACTTTTTATTTTCTAAGAATATGATGACCATAAGTTTTATTTTCTTTTTCTTTTTTGGTTTTTTGGATTTCCCATTTGAAGAATTCTATTAAAGAGTATGTATATGATTGTTGGTTTTCATGTTTTGGAAATCATCAACACAACTTTGGATGATGTTCTAGTTTAGGGAATGCTTATAATTCTTGGCTGTTGAAAGGTATTTAAAACACTTTTTGGATATAAATATATTACTCTAGGAAAAGGAAAGAGGAACTCAGATGCAGTCAAATAAGACCTGGATTTTGTTAGAAAGCTACACACACACTGAAACCAGTTTGTTCTAACAGTAACCAAAAAAGGCTTCAAACTAGTCTAGATTGGACTGACATTTATGATTCCCCTTAAGTTGTTGTTCTGTTACTTCAAAATCTAAAGGTTTTAGGTTAAATAGACAACATGATACATGGAGTGTAATTTTCGCAAAGTATACGTAAGAATGAAGTTAGGGCATTGGTTAGGAGATTTTTTTTATAAGTAAGATGTTATAAATAAATGGTACTAAGGGGGGTGCCGCCCATAGACATTGTATATGAGGTATGACACACAACCAAAAAGAACTATACATATGTTTTACTCGAAAGTCTCTACAAAGTCTAAAAACTGGTCCAGTGATGGATGCTATAGACTTGAGAACCACCTATACAAAAGATGCATAATTCTGCTTCTCAATTTAAAAGAGGTTCTCCATTTGTACAAAAGTTGTACTAAATGTTCTCCAGAATTCTCCATTTTTACTAAACTTTGTCTTCAAGGCAGATATCCAAGGAAAACTTTCTTTAAGTTCTAATTGCTTCACAACAACTAAATTCACCCTCAAATAACCCTAGTTAAAACTCATACCCATTAGGATCAAAATGCATAGACACTAACCCAATCGTAGACTAAAGAAAAATAACTAAAAACCCTAAAAACTTAAATGTTCTAAATTAAAATAAATCAGCCTTTTTTCCTTTTGAAGTCCAATGAGTCATCCTTTGTGCGAAAAAATAACTCTTTGATCTTGAGTGCATCATCATCAAACTCAAAGGCACTAGAAACCAAACCTTTTTCCTTCTCTTTCCCTCTTTAGCTTGTCCCTAATACCAAAGAAGCTCCAAACACTCATAGAGAAACGTACCTTAGCCCAAACATATTCAGAATCCTAACCCAAAGTTTTCTAGCGGTCTAGCCACTGTATAGGGAATGAAAAGATGTTTGACTGATTGATTCCTCATCTTGCTTAAGTGATTTATTTTTGATATCTTGGATTGATTAATTTAGGGGAGGGGAGATTGAGGAGGTTGGGGAGCAAGGTGGATAAAATGCAAAAATGCCTTGGAGGTATTATTTAGGATAGCTATAAGGCCGATTACGTTGTGTGGTATAAGGGTTGGCAATCAAGAAACAAGATGATGAAAAACTGAGGATAGCAGATATAAAGACATTGAGATGGATGAGGGGCGATGGATGCATCCATTGGTAGTTAAAAGTTGTATTAGTTGGGAATGAAATGTGAGAAAGTCCTTTGAGAGGGTTTTGCCGTGTACAAGGTCGACCTATTGATGTGCTGGTATGGAGGAGTGATTTGGTCCAGATTACATGTGGCCAAAGGACAAGAGGTTGGCTAAGAAAGTTATGGGTTTAGGTTGTGAGGAAGGATAGGATAGGCTTGAATTTAACCGAGGACATGGCATTGGATGTAGATGTTTGATGAACATGGATTTATGTGGCTGATCCTAAGTAATGGGACTAGGGCTTGTTGAGTTTATTTAAGCAATTTGTAACTTCTTTTGAGAGAGCCAAACCCCATGCAACGCATTAAACGGGAAGCGCAGGTTATGGCTATAAACAACACACACACACCCCTCTAATTCCCACAGATGTGGGAACCAGCCCAACACGAAACACCATATGTTCCAAGGCCCGAAAAGCCCCACCTACACTGGGTGCAGGCCCAAAGATTGGCGAACGTGCAGGAGATTGTTTTTTTTGGAGAAAGCCAAACTCCACGCAACCTGTTAAACGGCGGAGGTTGAGGCTATAGATAGCACACACACACACACACACACACACACCCAATTCTCACTGATGTGGGAACCAGAATATTGTAGCTTGAAAGAAAGCTTTTGGTCAAAGCCGAAGGTTTGATGCAGTATCAAGACTGGGAGATGTTCTTTGATATTACTAACATATCCCACTCCCCCTTACCTCAACGGAAAAAATGAAAAAAATAAAATGCGCGCACACAAAGAAAAAGGAAAGACTAGAAGTCAAATAGAAATAAAAATAGAGAGGCATGCATACATCTGATAGAAGGTCATATAGATGAAGAAGAATATGGTCTAATTGGAATTTTTTAATTTTTATTTGTTGTGATTTTTACATATGGCTTTTTCAATTATGCCAGATGGAAAGTTAAGACCTAGGTTAATCCATGCCAATTCCTTACTACTTGAGCCAAGGCCCAGGAGCATATTGATTGAAAGGACATACTAAATGGAAGACTTGTTTTCTTCAGCATAGAATCTTGTGAATTGGAGAAATGTGTTTGTGAATAAAGTATTGTTGGAATGACAACTTTTAGATGGGTGAGTTGCAAGACATGGAAAAGATTCGGTTGAAATGGTATGTGCAGTATTTAATGAAGACCAGTTGCATTAGTTTGGATTATGTTGAAGTATGATCCCTCCTCAAGTACAACATTGTTAGTGGAAGGAGTGAAAGATAACCACATAGAAATGGGTTGTGGTAAATATTTAAAGACTGGTTCACTTACTGTCTTGTGAAAAGTGTAGTCCTATATGAATCAAAATAGTAAAAAGTTGTATGGTAGCTCCACCCAAATAGTCATATGTTGAGTTGAAAATTTTTTCTTGCACTTTCTGAATGGGGTTTTCATGTCATGTTTATATATGATTTTCCGTGCCACATGCCCTGCTCTAGTGATAAAAGGGTTGGAGTGCGAGGAAGGTATCTTAGCTTGGAATTCTTGCGTAGAGAAAAAAAATAAAATAAAAGAAAAAAAACATGAACCTTCCATTTTATAATCACTGCCTTATTGTTTTTGGAGCCAAGTTTTTGGAATTATTTTGCTTTTCTTGCTTTTATTCAAATTATTTTATCAATATATTAAAAAACTATTTACTTAACCAAGTTCTTTTTTACAGGCTTGGAGTTGATGCTAGTGGATATGAAGACAACGGTGTTGAAAACTTGAGGTGCTGTTTGTCCGCTTTTCTGTGCCAGAACTCTTCAAGGAAATTGGGCTTTTCTACCCAGATTGCCACTGTAAATGCTTTGCTTGGTCTCATTTCTCTTGATTTTGAAAAACTTATTAATACTAGTATGGAGCTTCCAGCAGTTGTAAGTCAACCCAATCCTGCTGATTGTATAAGGAAGTGGTATTATGATGTTCTGAGCAACGAGCAACAGTCATTGTCATTCAGCCTTCTACAATCTGCTAGTGTATTGAGTTGCAGAACTGGATAGTTCATTGCTGCAAAGTGTAATCTGGCTCAAGGTTGAATTGGGACTTTGTTGTTGCATTTCTTGCACATAGCTAGAATCGGATCAAAGTAGAAAATTTATTTTTTTGTATGAATTTCACCATTTTTGAGAAGCATGAACTTTGCATGCATTGAAGGTACAAGACATATAGCTGATGCTATAACGCAATTTTGTTTTATCTGTATTTTCTCTGCGGAAATGTTGCGAATTTTTTGAACAACTTACCTGTTGTTGCATCTTGCCTTGGCTCACTTGTTCTTTGCACTTACATCTGCTTTTTTCTTGTTCTTAGTTTGTTAGCAATATCTATCTTGTAGCTCAGAATCTGACAATTGCTTTCGTTTGACTTTTTTATCCATGATGCCTACTCTTGATCTTTAGCTAAATTGCTGGGAAAGATCCAAGACATCTGAATCCTTCCTTGGTCTTGTATCTGAGAGCTCTTTTTGATGCTTCAGGAGTTAATATGACTTGTGGAGTTTTACTTAAGAGGTTACTCTCTCTGTCTCTCGTCGTTATTTTTCTGTTGTTCAATGTCTATAGTTGACAGTAAGCTGAGGAAGATGCAGTCGTGCAAACCATAGACCTTTACTGATGCTGATTTATATCTCCAATGTATACATGTAATTACAGTAAAAATTCTGTCTCGGACAATTCAAACCCCTCTTGTGTTAGTGATGGCTGTGATATATAATTATCAAACCACTTCAAATTTTCTTTTCCATGCATATAAATTACTGGCAATGGTAACAACTCCATGAAAAGCATTCTGATTTGTTTCTTTGAGCTTCATTCAAGCCCAGATACAACATTGTTGTGGACTCAGCAAAATTTTTAGATGTAGATGCAACTCCATCCATCATATTGTATGTCTTACATGGAAGGTATAGTACCATGCTTAGATTAGACAATAAGTCTTCATTGTTTTTAGTCTTTTCGTCAATGTGGAAGTTGAGACTCTGATGCTTTGTGCTCGTATTTTTGCTCTTGGAATTTCAGTCCCTTATTTGCCATCGGTATTTGTCTCTAAATTCTCTAGTGTTTAGTCTCGCAATGTTTAGTTCTAATTTTTGAGCTGGCCTGATATTGACAGTTGCTATGTTATGTGGTAATTTTGGAGTAGATAACTTGGATGCGTTCTGCTGAGAAACATATGTATAATTTGCATAACTTGGTACAGTATTTTGCAGCCTCAAGACACTGCGGAAACTTCTTTTGTGCTGGTGTATTTTCATGTCTGTCTTAAGCTGAAAAATCTGAAACGATACATTTGCTTGTTACGTTACCCCTTTACGAAAGCAGCCAGCTCTTCTTATTCTTCTTCTTTTGTTGGGTAAATTATTTTAACAGTCCTAGTGGTTTGACATAGTGTTTTCAGTTTGCGCATATAAACCCTTGACGTTTTATTTTTGTTGCAATATGGACTTTTCTGTCTAATTCCGTCAGAATAACAACGGAAGATGGTCACACAGACGAATAAATTGAAAGAACAAGAACCAAAGTGATACGTACGTAAAACCACCGGGTTGTTGGAGTGGGTGGAAAAGACAATTTTACGCCCACAGGCCAGCCCTTTTATGCTGATGAAATTTTTCCATTTCCTTTTCTAGTAGAACTAGGCGAAATATGTGTGCAAATGGAAACCATAAGGACCAAAGCTTGTGAGAAGCCTAGCATCATATGCTTGTGATTTTGCAAAAGCTTGATTTCAACGATATGACCTGCTTATTTTAAGTCCTTCATATTGAATTGTTTGATAACACGTCTACATCATTTCCGATGAGCAAGATATTATTCGTACAGTACTAAGAATATAATCACGTTTTTACTACGTTTCTTATACACACATGACTCAGTAATTATATTGATCAAAATCATAAAGCTTCATGACCTGATCAAAACGAGTGTTTCAAGACCTAGATGCTTACTTAAGTTCATAAATAAACTTTTTAAGCTTGCACACCAAGTGCTTTTGGCCTTTTGTTACAAAATTATCTGATTGCATCATATAGATGCATTCATCAAGACTTCTATTAAGAAAAATTGTCTTGACATTTATTTGCTAAATTTCATAATAAAAATGAGCCGCAATGGATGAGCTAAATCTACTGCCATTGTAATGTATCCTCTTTTTGTTTTGGTACAAAAACTACCTATTAATACAATGTATCCTCTTTTGTTTTGGTACAAAAACTACCTTTTAATGCAATGTTCTGCCAAAATTTATATAACATTTTCTTTTCACGTGGGAAGCAGTGGAATACTTTGTTCGTTTCTGAAGAAGTTTTCTGGATCAACCATGGTCTTCACTCGCGCCAACCTCTTGAAGTTACCCTTGAAGTACTTTCTACCCCAAGACTTCGCCTGCGAGTAGCTGTAACCCTTCTGCTGGTTGATTCCCAGGTCAAGATCTCTGTAATTGAGATAGGCAGCCCTAGGAGAATGGGAAACATATGGCCTCATGTACCTGTACAGCATTCTGATCCAGTGTACATGCCTTCTTGTTGCCCTAATATCATTGACTTCCCATTTCACCATGTATTGTATGTTGTACAAATTCACTTTCCTATGTGGAAAAGGAATCCCAGATTCTGAAATCTCATTCATCCTTCCACCAAAAGGATCCATTAACATGAGCACTATCTGTTCCTCCAAAAACATTTCCCATATCCCTTCCATAGCATTTTCCGGTAAGGGTTCTTGCACAAAATCTGATTTTGCCTTGAAACAGCTCTTGTATAGGGTAGTCCTGTTCAGTAAAACATCCAAGGGTTGCTCTCTCGGGTACCCTGCAAAACAGAGGACAGATGCAATCCAACTCATTTCAGTGCAGTTTTCTGCCTGCAAACCCAACTCAGGGAAGCTCTTGTTCATCAATTGGATTAGCTCATTGGTTCTCCCTAGAAATAGCGAGTTAAAGGAAGCTTGGATTGTCTTTAGACTTTCTCCACCGACATTTTGGATGATGATTCTGATAAAGAGATCTTCAGGCAGTTTATCTGCTATGTATTGCCACCGGTGGACGAGCTTGGTGGCATCTTCTTCTAGTTTCTTGTGGATGGTGAAAACAGTCACAAGGAGCGGAACTCGGACCAGCTTGATTTTCCATGAAACTATGATTCCATAGCTTGCTCCACCACCTCATCTGATGGCCCAAAACAGATCTTCACCCATTGTTTCTCTGTCGAGTATTCTTCCGTAGACATCGATTAAGCAAGCATCTATAACATTATCTGCTGCAAGTCCATGCTTCCTCAACATGGTCCCGAAACCTCCTCCACAGAAGTGGCCTCCAATCCCTACACTGGGGCATATTCCTGCTGGGAATCCATGGATCCCACTATTTTGGGCAATACTATAATAAAGCTCCCCCAGTGTTGCCCCGGACTGAACCCACGCGGTTTCATCTTCTATATTGATACTGATTGACCGGAAATTTATGAGGTCGATTATGACGAATGGGGTCTTGCAGAGGTATGACAGGCCAAGTGTCTCACACCATGTCGTCTTCTTTGTTTTTTTTTTTTTGGGTACCCTATAGATTGTGTTATGCAAAGGTTTTTAAATGCTAAAGAAGTGAAATTTCGGTCCGCTTAGATTGCTCCCTTCCCACACAAGTTAGTTCAAAATATGAAAATAGTCTCTTCGCACAAATGTAAGGTTGCGTACATATCTTCTTCGTACGCCCTAGTGGCGGAAGTCTTGTGCGCTGTACTGCCCTTCTTATATATGTGTGAGATACTTTTGGGCGAAAAAAAAAAAATGATTTGAGTTGGAGATCTAATTGAACTAATTTGGTAATAATTGTCTATCTGGCTTAGGAAGAATGTTGAGGCATTGCTGCTTGTAAATGTAGGGGAGGCCATGGGCTCTTACCTTTGAGAAGTCAAGCGACAGGTAATCATTTCTTACCCAATATATCAGCTGCAACTATGATAACCAACTAGTTCAAATCCTTTACATCATCTCCATAGTATCCCTGAATTATCACTAGGCCGAAGAAGACATTAATCATCGCATCACAAACTTTTTCTTTGATCTGTTGTAACTTCAATGTATGGAACCTCATAGCCCAAATTAAATGACATTATAAAACTCTTGGGATACATAAAAAAGAAGGAAAACAAACACAAGCTTATATGACTGCAATCATAATAGTCCATAGATGAATAGTAAAACATGAGGCAAGCCAAGTATGTCCAACTGTAACTCTCTCTCTCTCTCTCTCATTGAAACATTACTAGAAAAGAGGGTTTTTGCAACAGCAGAAAACCACTGCAAAAAACTGATTTGCCGTCGCTAATACTCAATAGCGACGGCATTTTCAACAATGATTCTGCTGGCATCGCCAAAAGTTTTAGCGACCACACAGTGATGGAAGGGACACCTTTAGCAATGGCAAAGAAACTGTTGAAAATACATATCATCAGGCGACAAGTCTTTTGTGACCGTTTTCATGCCGCAACTTGAAGATGTTTTGCCACAGTTAAACACTGTCGCTAATACTCATTGCTGACAAATATTAGCGACGAATTTAACCGTCACAAAAAGGCTTACTGATTTTTTGAGAACTGTCACAAAAAAGAGACTCAAAGTGGATCACTTTTAGAGATGGATTTCTCACACTTTTAGCGACCAAAAAAAGCTGTCGCTATTACCTTTTTTAAAAACTTTTTTTAACAGCTAAATTACAAATAATTGTTGTAATTTTTTGTTTCATCTGATAAAATATACATTTAACATGATCCAAAAACAAAATTTATGCATTCATGCAAATAACAAAAATTGTCTCTCATTGAAATCCATACAACAAAAACAAATTACAGTCTCTCACAAAATAACCCCAAATCCAAATTCATACAACAAAAACAAATAATATAGTCTATCGCAGCCCATATAGAAACACAATCGACTTATTCTTTTAGGAATAACCTGAAAAAAAAAACATATAAATATTAGTTATAATAATAACAATATAAAGATAACTAATTCATATGCATGTAAACATATGGGTTTATTCAATAAAAATGCAATTTACATTACGAGAATGCTATGCTATATGTCGGCCGATAAATTCTCCATTAGTTTAATGTCTTAACGAGGTCTTTTGAAGAGAGCGTTAGGTTTTCATTCATTTTCAACATAAAATTTGTAGAAATTTGGACCCAATGGTTCTCCATCAACTTCTGTCAATGAGTTCATATTAATAAGAAGTCCTTCTGCTAACTTGAGTTTCAGAAGATCAAAACTAAGCAAAGAAATGTTTACTCCTTCCCACAATAATAAGTATAATACTTTAAAAACATGAAATGAAAAAAGTAATAAAATAAAGACTGTTGTAACTCGCAAACTGGGAGTTTGGCGATCGTGCCCTTTGTTACCATACGTCACTCGTGCCGAGACCTTGCTATGTGTGAAGTTTAAAAGACTCCTAAGGCCGTTTGGGGGTTTTAGTATCCTAATGGCTTGAAAAACTGGTTTTTGAAAAAGTTAAGGAAAAAAAGAGAAAAAATATCATAACTCTCACCTAGGGAGTTTGACGACCATGTTATTTGTTATCACATGTCACTCATGCCAAGACCTTGCTCCTTGCAAAGTTTGATAGACTTCTGAGGTTGTTTGGAGGTTTTAGTACTCCAATGGCTCAAAAAACTGGTTTTTGGAAAAATGAAGGAAAAAAAGAGAAAAAATATCACAACTCTCACCCTGGGAGTCCAGTTATCGTGCCGTTTGTTTCCACATGTTACTCGTGCTGAGACTTTGTTACGTGTCAAGTTTGACGGAATTCTGAGGCTATTTAGGGGTTTTACTATCTTAATGGCTTGAAAAACTAATTTTAAGATAAAGTTAAGAAAAAAAAAAGAAGAGGAAAAATGTCGCAACTCTCACCCAAGGAGTCCGGCAACCGTGCCTTTGTTCTTACACGATACTTATGTCTAGACCTTGCTATGTGTCAAGTTTAATGGATTTTCGAGACCATTTGGGGGTTTTAGTACGCTAAAATCTTGAAAAACTGATTTTTAAAAAGTTAAGGAAAAAAGAAAAAATGTCACAACTCTCACATAGGGAGTTTGACAACTATACTGTTTGTTTCCACATGGCACTCGTGCTAAGACCTTGCTACATGCAAAATTTGACAGACTTCTGAGACCGTTTGGGGGTTTTAGTACCCTGACGGCTAGAAAAACTTGTTTTTGAAAAACTAAAGGAAAAAAAGAGAAAAAAATATCACAACTCTCACCTCGGGAGTCCAGTTACCGTTCTGTTTGTTTTCACATGTCACTCGTGCCTAAAGCTTGCTACGTGTCAAGTTTGATTGATTACTAAGGCTGTTTGAGGGTTTTAGTATCCTAACGGTTTGACTAAATGGTTTTAGAAAGATTTAAGGAAAAAATGAGAAAAAATGTCACAACTCTCACTTTGGGAGTCCGTTGACCATACTATTTGTTCCCATACGTCACTTGTGCCGAGACTTTGTTACGTGTCAAGTTTAACAGACTTCTGAGGCCGTTTGGGGGTTTTAATACCTTAACGGTTTGAAAAATTAATGTTAAGATAAAGTTAAGAAAAAAAAGAGAAAAAATGTCACAACTCTCACCCCGGGAGTTCGGCAACCTTGTCTTCGTTCTCACACGTCACTTATGCCTAGACCTTGCTACGTGTCAAGTTTGAGGGATTTTGAAGGCTGTTTGGGAGTTTTAGTACCCTAACAACTTAAAAAATTGATTTTTAAAAAGTTAAGGAAAAAAAAGAAAAAAGTCACAACTCTCACTTTGCGAGTCCGGCGACTGTGCTGTTTATTCCCACACGTTGCTTGTGCTTAGACCTTGCTATGTCTCAAGTTTGATGGACTTTTGAGGTCGTTTGGGAGTTTTAGTATCCTAACGGCTTGAAAAACCTTTTGAAAAAGTGAAGGAAAAAATCGAGAAAAAATGTCACAACTCTCACCCCTAAAGTCCAGTGACCGTGTCGTTTGTTCCCACACGTCATCGTGCCTAGACCTTATTATGTGTTAAGTTTGACAGACTTTCGAGGCTGTTTGGGTGGCATATACTAAAATTGACAAGTGGGGGTGTGACTATTTGAAAGAGCATCAACCGTTACTCCTTCTGTTCTTTCCCTAATCCAATGAACATTTTTATCATGGAGGGCAATATT
Organism: Euryodendron excelsum; assembly: GCA_033060915.1. Lineage (NCBI taxonomy): Eukaryota > Viridiplantae > Streptophyta > Magnoliopsida > Ericales > Pentaphylacaceae > Euryodendron > Euryodendron excelsum. The sequence goes on along the minus strand of CM065398.1, from coordinate 12,194,102 downwards.
TTTTTTCAATTGTTGACTTGCCTAAGGCTCAGCTTGAGTGTCTGAGGAGTGCATATCAAACAAACTTCTTTGTGAGATTTTCATAACAACATGCCACTTTGGTTGTAGGCGGTTTGAAGTATACTAAACTTGCTCTGCTTGGGATGCAAAGATGAAAGGTTCATTAGTCTCTTGACCATCTCGATACAACAAATGGTTAAAGTTGACCAAGGTATATTTGAAAACATCTTCCTTCTTCCCGCGAATGTTATCAATCCAATCATACTTAAACATAGCAAATGTCATGTCATTAGTGTATTGGATTTGAACAATATTGATTAGCTGAATATAGTAGTACACAAATCCCACGCGAAAATTATTATCCTTTCAACTAGAATAACTCAAGGTCTCTGCCTTTAAATTTACACCACTATTTTGAGAAACTTGATGGTTATCCATGCGCTTCACACAAAAATGAAACCCATTGACGTTTTAGGCATTATATCTCTATGCCATGTTGTAAGCACCTCATTTTCAACCGCTTGACAATCTTCGGTCCGGTTGAACTCATATTCAAATTAACATAGACATATTCAAGTTCAAATTAACTTTTCAAATTCAATTCAATCAATCAATCGCTTCGCAAACTTGTCAGGCCCAATAGAGGCAAAATGACTAAAATGCCCTTGAGCATTGCTCAGCCCTATTCTATTGGCACTTCTTCTTAGAGACGGTAAGTCCCCTTTCAATCTCAAATTCAATTTCAAATCAAATTAGGCATGTCTTTCGAGAAAATTGATATCTCAGGTAATAAGACCATCTAATTTGGCACGTTTTCTAAGAAAACTCTTCGAAACAGTAAGTCCCTTAAAAGTCGTCAACTGGGACAGAACCCAAGTCCCTGAGATGGTAGAACGGTCCACCTTTGGCGACTGCTAGCCCCCCAATGAAGAATGTCCATTATTCGGCAAGTCTTTAAAAAAAGTTAATTCCTTAGACGATAAGTCCACTTAGCAGCTTCCCAAAATCAGGCAGTCTCCGGAATGAACGCGAACCATCAGAGTGGCCAAAAACATTGGCAAATATTACAACCATCAGAGTGGCAAAAACACTTGTAAAAAGGTCAGCATTGGGAATTGCCAACAAACCTCCTATGTGACGGGATCAAAATTCGCCTTTTGGTTGTGACACGTTTACCAAAGGACGAGATAACTTTGGAAACCAACTCGTCACAGACCGTCAGAGTGACGAAAACACTAAAAACCCAGGCCAACACAAGTGCCTGGTAGCCAATTCCCATGAAAAATAACCAAACCGCTCCTTGGGTCTTTTTCGAGCACGCTTCTCGAGAAAGTATCTAAGTCCTTGGAGCGGTAAGTCTATCCTTCCAAGATCATTCCAAAGACGATCCGGCATGTTCAAATGCCTTCCTGTCAGTTTCGGACTAATTTCGGGACCATCCGGTCAAAATGACCATTTTGCCCCTAGGCATTCGAGCCCCTTCGGGAACCACACCAGCTCTGGGTATCAAACTGATAATCTCCCGATAACGCTTCTAATAATATTCCAAACCCTCCAGTACTTTTTCAGAACATTCTGAGTCTATTCTGGCAAACTCGGTGCAAAATAACCTTTTTGCCCTTAGTGGGCCAGTCACTTCTTCCAACCACACCGGCTCTGGGTATCATACTGACAATCCCTTGGAACACTCTAGATAGTGTTTCCAACCTTCAAGACCTCTCATGAGTCATTCTGAGTCCATTCCGGTGGTTTTCCGATCTAGTTGACTATTTTGCCCTTAATAGCTCGGTCGACCATCCCGACATTGTTTTTTAAGTCTGTTATCCCTGGGACACTGTTTCAAGGGTTTCTATGCATTTCAAGCCTTCCGGACCATTCTCGGCCTTCCAGAACATTCCCAGACCTTTCGGAGTCACTCTTAGTGAAGCCAAGCCAAAAATTGCTTGGTAATCACTAATACAGGCGCCAAAATCTTTTGCCTTGCGTATCAAGGTTTGAAAGATACGTTACTTGCCGACCTTAAGACTTTCCTAAGTGGCGCCAAGCCAAAAATTGGCCTGGCACCACTGGGAGGAAATTTAGCCTTGCACCACTACAACAGGTGCCAGGTCAATCCTGTGTTTATAAATATAGAGCCTCTCCCTGCGTGAAAAGGGTCGGAAATCTAGGTCCAGAAACTCTATCTCCCAATATACAAACCTCAAACTCTCTCCAAACCCTAGTTTTCTTAGGCCTCTTCAAACCCTAGCCCCTACACACTTTAACCTTAGCATACATACACTCAAAACACTCCTATATGAGCCTCCAAGTCGACCATTAAAGACTCAAGGTATTGCAATCTCAAAACTCTTGAAGATCAAAGTGAAGTAAAGCAAATAAAGCAAGCAAATCAAAGAAGGCACAAGGTTGGTTTTCTATTTACGTTTATGCAATTCTCCCATCTCTCTTCTCTATCCTAACCCACTTGGGTTCTCTTCTATTTTAATCCCCATCTTTTACCACCCTTTCTTACATGCTTGAAACAAGGGGACCCCCCGATTTATGCGTAGGAAGGACTATTAAAAGTCGCCGTGTCAGGGGCTTTCTCTTAATTTAACCTTAGACCGTGGGAATTCAGCCCCCTTGATTATGTGATGAAGCCTAAACCTTGTATGTTCACAACCCTATTGCATTTCTTGTTCATACATTCATCCAAACTTGTTTTCAAAACTTGCATCAAAACCCTTTTCAAAACTTGCATTAAAATCTTCTCTTTCAAACTTGTTTTCAAAATCATAATCGTAAGGTGATTTTAGCCATTCCATGGTTAGGGTTATTTTAGGACAGTGTTTTATTTAATGAGACCAATATGGTCCGTATTTTCAAATCATTGTTGTTTTCAAAATTACAATCCTAGAATGGTTCTAATCTTCTTATAGTTAGAATCATTTTAGGAAAGTGAGATATTTTTAAATCCTCTCCAAAATCTCTTTACAAATCCACTTTCTAAACTTTCTTTTCAAATCTATTTCCTAAAAACTCTTTCCAAAAATCTTCTTTCTAAAAACTGTCTTTTCAAAGTTCTACTTTTCACAATCCCTTTTTCTTGAGGTTCAAGTCAAGTTCTAGAACCTATGATTAGGAAACCCTAATTTTCAACTTCCTTTTTCTACATCTAAACCTAGGTTTCCAAAACTATTTTCTATATCAAAATCATAGGTTTCCAAAACTTTCTTTTTTCACATCAAATCATAAACTTCCAAATCTAAGCTTTCTAAATCTCATCCTTTTCAATTCTAGGTCAAATCTAATCTTCTAACTTAGGAAACTAAATTCAATCTCCAACTTAGGAAACCAAATCCAATCCTCCACTTTTGGAAACAAAATCAAATCATCTCTTTCTGGAAACAAAATCCAATATTTTATTTTAGGAAATAGAAATCAAATCTTTCCTAAATCAAACCTTTCCTAATTTCGACTTTTCCAAATTCAAATATTTCCTAATCTAACCTTTCCTAATCCCAATTTTTTCTAATTCCTACCTTTCCTAATTCCAATCCTTCCTAATCTTACTCCTTCCTAAATCTTAACTTTCCAAGACTCAAACTTTCAAATCTTCCCTAAATTCTAACTTGCCAATCTTTCTAAATTTAAACATTTTCTAATTTCTAAACTTTCTAAATTTTAAATCTTTCCAAAATTCCAAACTTTCTTAAATCCAAGACTTTCCAAAATCCAAATCTTTCTAAATTCTAGATCTTTCTTAATTCTAACCTTTCAAATTTGAATCTTTCCAAAGTCAACACTTTTCTAAAACAAAACTTTACTATTTTGAAACTTTCCTAAATGCAAAGATTTCTAAAATCTAGTCTTTCCTAAACTTAACTTTCTAAATGCATTCAAATCAAGTGATTAAGTCAAGTGTTTCTAAATCAAATTAAATCTCTTTTCAAATCTTTCTTAAATCTAACTCTCCTAATTCGAAACCTTTCCTAATTCGAATATTTCCTAAATTCAACTTTCTAAAATCAAACCTTTCAAATCTAGATCAAACTTTTTCTAATTCAACTATATGTTCCAACCCTAGGATACCTAAACCCTAGTTCATCCTTAATCCTAAGTTAAGAAGCTTCAATTCCTTTCTGAAGCACTTTTCTAAACCAAGATGATTTTCAAATTTCAATCTAAGTCAAAGTATTTTCAAAATCTCGATCTTTCCAAGTCAAGTCCAAGTTCTTCCAAAGTTTAATCTTTTCAAATCAAAATCAATTTCAAAATCCTCAAGTTTTATTTCAAATTAAAGTCCATTCCAAACTCAGTTCCAAATTTTCTATTCCAAGTTCAAATCAAATCCTTTTTCAAATCAAACTCTTTCTTAAATAAAATCTTTTCAAATCAAAATTTCCAAACCTCAATGTGTATATTTTCAATCGGACTCTTGTCCGAACTACGACTGACTTGATTCCCAAAAAGGGATACGTAGGCAACTGCCATGGGTGCAGTCATAACCTTTTTCAAATTTTTAATTCCATGATCTATTTCAAGTTTTTAACTCTAGAATCTATTTTCAAATCTCCAATTCCAATTTCTAAAATCTTTTTTCCAATCTCAAATCAAATATATCCTTTCAAATCTATTTTCGGAATCAAATCTAGTTCTTTTCAAATCTACTTTCAAAATCAAATTAAATCATTGCATTTGCATATAATGCATCATTTCAACTTCTTTCTAAAAGTTCTTTTCAGAAGTGGATAGTTTTGGATATTTATTAATCAAATATTCCAAATGAGTGAACCTAGGATGAATAGACATGTAGGCACCGCAATGGCGGGGTAGGATGATGGCTTAGTACGTCTTCCTTAAACGTAACCAACCTCCGAACCTAGATCACTATTTTCAAAGACCAAATGAAATTATTTTCAAAGAGGGCTTAAATCTTTTCAAAGGTTGCCAAACAACCTATTTTCTAAAACCCTCTCTTGAGGAAGTTTTCAAAAGCCCTAAGTGTAATATTCGGATTGTGCTTAGTTTTCGGTGACCTAACTCACTTTAATCAAGTTAGGTGGTGACTCCAAACGTTTTTCAAAAGCCCTTAATCAAATCAATTTCTAATTCAGACCTAATCGCACTCGTCCTTATAGGAGAATGAGTTCTAACGAGAGAGTACCGTGTTTTTTTCACTTGCGTGTATTTTCCTCGAGTGCGAAAAATTGGGGCGCGACAGTTGGCTTCTCCACTGGGTACGCTTACAGGTTAGGCCAATGTCATGTCTTTTCACCCTCATGCATCTGGAGTCTTTGATTAATTTGTCTAATTCTATCCACTTCAAACTTTCATAATCAAGCTTTTCTAAGTTGTTTTCAAAAATGTGTCATAGCATGCATTCTATTCATATTTAAAATTTCAAATCTTACATTAAAATTTTCATTCAAGTACTAACTTTTGCAATTTTATTTTTGTAGGTGGACCTTGGTTCACATATTTATTTCATGTTATATTAACTGCCATGTATGAATGAATGTATGGAATGAACAAGATGGATGGGAGTTGTTGGGCCCATTCCTCCACTTTTCAAAATTTCATACGCACACTGCATTGAGTACAAGCATTTGCATACTTGCATTCTTTACCTAAAATGTCCCTTCTAGTTAGAAGGGGGAACGGTATATTGGTTGTGGGCAAGATGCTGTGTCATTTTTTTCAATTACGACCTCTTGATGGTTCCCTTGGTCGGATCACCAACCGATCATGGCACCACCTCGGGGAGTGGGTCTAGGTTTGAAGATTTGGGAACCGAGCTTTCTTAGGAAGCATTAGTAAACCTTCAACCTAATGCTCATGTAGAGACCATGCATAGCCAAACCTCTGCCAGATTTAAGACACGCACGTCGTTTTCAAAAATCGCAAAGGAAAGAGTGACTGCTTTACTTTCCTTTAAACTTATCTATTCCTATTGTAATAATGCTTGTATTCCTGCTATTATAATGCTTGTATAATTGCTCATGCATTCATGTTTACAAATACATTCTCTCTCTCACTCTCACTCTCTCTCTCTCTTTCTCTCTTTCTCTACGTTATGCATCCATGTTCATGCATTCAATATTCCATGTCGAGACAAGAGTTCCAAAGTAATTCAAATTATTGCATTTTTATGCATATGATCAACCCAAAGAGAGTGACACCAAGTTCACTCTCCCTTGCATTAAACCTACCAAAATCCTAAGGGTTCCCATGTAATCCAAAGGACTCATAGCATGCATTTCAAGTCATTCCATAAGAGGGGCCCCAATCCCTCTATGCTCACGGAGATAGGGTTGCCAAGAAGACAAGGGGCAATCAAACAAGGTCTCCCAACGACCTCCTCAACGTCAAACTCAAAAAGGGTGAATTCGAAGACTCAAGAGTAGTTTAGGATCTCAAATGTAAAAGTGGATAGGTGGAAGTCCCAAGGAAAATTGTTCCCTCTCTCCCTATTACAGTGTACTCAATTCCGTTGTATTCAAACTCTAAAATTCTATGTACTTCTTTGTTTTTCATTAATGAATGAGTGAATGAATGAATGTATGTTCCCACTCAAACAGTAAGCCATCTGCATACAAGGGGTAAAACCCTTATCTCCAAAAAGTGAGCTAAATGCATCATGTTTAGTTTTTCTCTCAAGTAGGGGTACCCCTAAGACATACACTGCATAAAAACTTTCAAATCAAGACACTAACTTATCTTTTGTTTCTTGCCTTTTATCCTTTCTCCCCCATCTCCGAGCACCAAGAAAATAAAAACAGAAGCAAGACAAGAAAGGGGGTCTTCTAAACCATTCATTTACTATTATCGTGTTGCTCACATATTCACTTCCATTATGCTCATGCGTCTATATCTATTATAAGACAAGAGTTTCAAGAAACTTAAGTCATTGCATTCTCATGCATTTAATCAACCGTAGAGAGAAAAGAGCAATCCAATCTCATGTTAATCGAACCTACCAAAACTCTTAAGGGTTCCTTAACCCTAAAGATTCATGGCATGCATAGAACCATATATCAAGAGAGGCCCAAATCTCTCCCCGTCCATAAAGGCGGGATTGCCCAAATGGAAAAAACATCAACCAGCCTACGCCGAAGAGGTATTGCATTGCATTGCATAAGGGGCAAAATCCCGCCTCCAAATGGACTCATCATTATGCCTAGATTTCCTCAAAGAAAGGACATCCATAGGACATGCATCGCATAAAACTTCCAACTTAGCATGCTGACTACATTTGTTTTCCTTTTCCTTTTTTCAGGCCAAAGAGCATAAGTGAACTCATGGAACCCTTCTAACATTTCGCCTAATTCAAACTCATGCAAAAGATAAGCCTGGTTATTGGATGCGGCCGAACCTACATTAAGGAGCAAGAAGAACTAACCAGCCATTACAAGACGTCCACACCATGTCGTGACAATCACCATTTGCAAAGTTCTGTTAGACTCGAGCATTGCCACAGCAGAATCCTCTAATTTCCAAATGCATGCCAAACCTTGTAAAAGATATGTTAATTCGCCCTCTGTTGTCTAGTGGTACACCTAACAAATGGAGCACCAAAGAGGTTGGCATAGTCCCAAAACCCTATTAAGGGTTCTCACCCAAAATGTCCAAAAAAAAGGGAGGTTTCCACAAGATTCGGCTTTTTTTTTTTTTTCTATCTTTCTATTCCTTGCATATCTTATTTAAATGAACATTGCATGCCATGCCATCATGTTTTGAAATGATAAAGAAGTAGTTCTCATTTTATTCCCTTTCATACTCTTGTGGATGATTATTGCTTTTAGGGATTCTTCCACATTTTCTAATGACTCAACTTGAAGGATGAGATAGCATAGGTAACCCACTCAAAGGGGGTTAAAACCTTCAAAAGATAAAGAAAGAGTGAGAGATAGGAGGAAGGAAGTCTCAACAAAGAGGTGCAAATTTTATTGAAGAGGCGACACTTGAGTGATATCTTGGCTAAGCAATGGGCAGCCGAGTCCTCAAAATGATGAGAAGACATTGTTCTATTTATCTAATAAGAAATAAACACTACCCTTTGTTCAGCCCACTAGAGCTATAAGTGATTTCTATTCAAATATCCTCAAACCAAGAATCATCCCCCACATTGGGGTAAGCGCAGAGTAGTTGATTTGATAATATATGTAGGGGTTCACTGACAGAAACACACCATCTCTAGGAATATTATCTAAATTTTGTACAAAGGCTTTATGGACTAAGCAATTCAATTTAAAATGATGAGAGGTCCTAAATTCTGCTACCATACACAAAGAAAATCCCTTTGCAAAGCCCACTTGAGCCGGTTCCATTTTTTAAGAAAATCGACCAGATGATCACCGCCCACATTAGGTAGGCAAAAGCCATGAGTAGGAACTAATGAGCAACGATGAAAGTGGTAATTTCCAAGAAGTTATGGCGTCAAAGGCGTCTCTAGTAAAGAAGATATTGTGTCCGTGGTGATTTTCAAAAGAAGATACTGTCATCCAAAAATATAATTGAAAAAGTTGGCATTTCTAAAAGTCGACTTAGGAACAAATTTTTTGATGAGAAAATCTTAATCAGAAGGTAGAGAATGGTCTAGAAGAACAAAATAAGTTGGAAAGAAAGAGGAAAGTAGGGAATAAAAGTTAAATTGGCAAAGGTAATCATTGGTCTTTCAAAACCCCACAATTAATAATGTTTGAGCCTTATATCCTTTCATTCATAAACCCTTTAACCTAGCCTACGTTAGGGTCCAAATCAAAGTTCTCTCTGATCAAAGAAAATTGCTTAGTCTAAATAAGCCTGAACAATACCAAGATAAGTAAAAAAGAATAAAAGGGGGGGGGGGTGAGAAAGGAAAGCTGGTGAGGAATGCTGGGGCAATCTCATGCTCCAAAGTATGCTCAGATGGTTTTGGTTTAAACAACTCACTAAAAGAAAATCTTTTAGCCTAAATATCCCTTTGTTTCTTACAACCCCTAAACCCAGCCTGCATTACAGTCCTAAAAGAAGTCTTCTCAGATTGAGGGCCAAGCTATTTATCTCTCTGCAAAGTGCATGCGAGTTGTCGCTCAAGCCACGATGGCATTTTGAAAATATAAGAGAGAAAACCAAGTGAGGTCAGAAAAACCTCAAACAGCAACCCTTTAGAAAGTAAGGATAAGATAGTAGATGGCAAACCAAAGGGTCAAAATCCCTGAAGAATGGTGCAAATGCTATCACACCCTGATGGGGCAATCCTGGGACATTCTTTGTAAATAGCCTATATATGTGTAGTACTAATGCATCCATGACATGTATAACCTGTACATCCATTAAATTCTTATGTAGTTTGTATCTATTAATGCATTCATCAAAAAATAGGACATGCATTCAATTCTATTTCTGTATATATATTCATCAAAATGTATGGCATGCATTCAATTCCATTCACATATGTGCATTCATCGAAAAGTATAACATGCATTCACCCATTTACCTATACATTTTTATAATTGGTATAAATAAACTATTTTTGCATAAAAACTTACTTTATGTCTCTCTCTCTCTCTCTCTCTCTCTCTCTCTCTCTCTCTTCTTTCAAAGAGGGAACAAGCAACGAAGCAAAGCATAAAAAGGAGCTAAAAAAAAAGACAAGCACATTTCCGAGGATGCGGTGAAAACCTGATAAGGCGTCGTAAGTAAAAGAGTAGGGATGTGGCAAGATATAAAACTGTCGACCTTGGTGAAAACCTGCAAAGGCGCCTTGGTGCAAAAATGACAGAGCTCGGACTGGTGAAAACCCTCAAGGGTGCCAGTAGTAAAAATAGTAAACAAAAAAAAAAAGATGGCTGGGGTGTAAGAGATAATCCGAGGAATGAGCATTCCCAGAAGTCACGAGTACGAAAGTAGCAGTGAGAAAGTTAAAAGGTGTTTCGAAAAGCATTCTCTGGATTAGTCCAAGTTAAGGTTAAAAGAAGCAAAGGTTCCCCCTCTCGGGGCAATAAGTCAGTCAGATTGTCAAACAAAAAGGAGAATCAATAAATCTAGGAGAGAGGGGAAAAAATATATCGCTCTCCATCATCATCAGAAGAGGAGTTAATTAGGGAGGGATCAACAGGCTTGCCACCTGCAAGAGGAGCACTCGAAGAAGCACCAACCGTCGACGATCTAAGTCGGCCCGCTCATGGTCTGCACATCTGGCCAGAAGCATATCCCTCTCCCGAGTAAGGGACTCCACGGTCTCTCGCAAAGACTGAATATCAACAATATCATCCTCCAAGGGAGTGGAAACGTCTAGGGCACCTTATGACCGCTTATGTCCCCACAAAGTACTCAAGAGTAGGCTATCGTGTATCGATTTGGCCGTTGCTAGTTGCATCTCTAAGAAAGCTACCTCAGTGTCTCTTGCCCTCAACCGATCATGCAATACTTGTATCAATCCTCGGTTTTGCCGCCTGTGACGACATCCCTAAACAATCATAGCTGTTAAGAAATTCGTGTATCCCACGGGGTGGGGGGGGGGTAAAGAAGTCTTAAAGAGTAGATCCCCAAGCATACTAGGACCTAATACATATCGTTGAAGCCAATAATGGTAGTTCTCAATCTTAAGGGGCATGTCAGAAAATGAACCGTCATCATCCACGTGAGGAAGCAAAGATCTCTATGTATTCATAACTCTCTCTACCAATGCTCTCGGGATCGACGCCTTAAAGACAAGGGTAAACTCAATCGTCAATGCTAGATAGGGAATGTCTTGATTCCTACTAAGCTGCCTCAAAACTCGAATCCTAAAGAAGGGGATAATGCCCCATAGGCTCACTAAAGGCACGAAGACCCTCTCGGGAGGTCGAACTCTCAAGTAGTACCTACCAACCAATCCTGAATACCACCTGACCATGCCTAATCTTATGCTCTGAAGGTAGTCAGCCCATGCCACAACAGTCTGTGGAAACCTCCCATCATTCGCAATAGCCCTCTGAGATCTCGCCAAGGAGCATATATGGTCAAGCTCAGAGTACTATGTATGTTGGAATAGAGGAGTAATAAATAAGTGTTTGATCGCCCAAAGCTAGAAGAGCACAACACATCCTCGAAAGTGTGCATCAACCTTCTATTAAAATCTGGTAAAGCTCACAAAGGTCTTCCCCACAACCATGGGAGCATAGGAGTGCCCTTTATGAACCCTAGCAAGCAATGCTCATAATCAATAGTCAACCAAATCATCTCATCGCGGAAACATCAAGAAGTTCAGAAGAAGTAGAGCTAGAGTAACCATGCGAGAAATAGACCGGTCCTAAGAGGCATGCCAATCACCCGAATGAGCCCTTATACCTGTCGCAAACTCAAAGCGGGAAAATATGAACCCCACTGGAACATAAAGAAACTGGGCCAGAAAGGTAGATGAAAGAACTGTGCGCCGGAGTCCAAGCTGGGATGAGACAACCGTGATACAACCGTTAGGGAAGATAGGTACCACAATGTCAGCAGTATCATCTCGGAAACCAAGGAGAAAACCATACTCGTGAGGAGTAGGGGTAAGCTAGCACTCTCCGAAGTGGAAAATAGGCAAACTAGGCTGCCAGAAGGGAATTACTGCCTTCATGAATCCTGGAATAAGCTACACCGATAGAAGTGAAGCCACCCGACCAAAGGACCGGCGAATGATATCCTGTTCGTATGGGGTATAACCATCATGCCAAGCTCTCAGCCAACTCAAAATCGTGCCTGCCATCTTGAAGATCAAGGTAAGAATGTCGACATATGATAAGTATAGCTCAAAAAGGTAAAATAGATAAAAAGGAAAAAAGTGGAAAAAGATTTCAAATGATAAATCAAAAGAGATTTCCTACGCATTTTGATTTTAAAAGTCAAGTTTTAAATGAATCTCCTACACATTTTGATTTTAAAAGTTAAGTTTTAGGTGAAAATGAATTTTCTATACAATTTTGTCTTGAAAAAAATGTCAAGTTTTGACTCAAAAAGAATTTCCTATAATTTTTTCTTTAAAAAGATTTCAAATGATAAGTCAAAATGAATTTTCTATACATTTTATTTTTAAAAGTTCAAATCTCGAGTCAAAATGAATTTTTTTTACACATTTTGTCTTGAAAGGTCAAGTTTGGAGTCAAAATGAATTTTCTATACAATTCCCATTTCCAGTCAAAATGAATTTTCTAAACATTTTTGCTTTCAAAAAGTCAAATTTCAAGTCGTAGCGAATTTTCTATACGTTTTGTCCAAATTTCAAATCAAAATGGTTTATGATCCAAAGTAAAAGGTTCATTTCAAAATCAAATTTCAAAAATTTTCAATTAAAGTCTATCTCAAGTTCCGTCCTTAAAAAGATTTCTATTCCAATCAAGTTTCAAGACTTTCTGAAAATCCTTTACCTTAAAAAATCTCATGTTCAAAAATCAATCCTCAAAAAAATTCTCAAGTTTTCAATCCTTTAAAAGTTCTCATCAAATTCCAAGGTTTTTAATTTCAAAATCCATTTTCAATATTTTTGTAAGTATTTCCTCCAAAAGTTTTCATTCAAAATTCAATTCTTAAAATTTTCTTCTTAAGTTTTTCTTCCAATAGTTTTAGGGTCTCCAAGTTTCTTGGGGCCTCATCTGTCAAAAAAACCCCTCTCTCAAAGGTTTTATATCTTTTTTCCTTCAACAAGATTTCATCTCAAAAAAGAATTCTCTAACTCTTTACTTAAATTTCAAAAATTTTGGCAGAGTTTCATTTAAAAATAGCCCCTACAACACCCACGACACTACAACAAAACACAAATAATGCACTTCACAATATCACAATCATATAATACAAACACACACAAAAGAATCTGTGCACATTTTCAAGATTTTTAAAATTTCAAAGACATGTTCTAATTTTCTAAAATTCAAAGATTTTCAAGATCGTTGCAAAAGTTTTTCAAAACCACTTCAAATGATTTCTAAAATATTCTTACATTTTTCTAAGGATCAAAAGTTAGATGTTTCCATTATTTTCTTGAAAAGTTAGACATGTTATAAACCTATTTTTTTTATTTTTTTGAAAAATAAAAATTTACAAAGTTTTCAAAAAATCACGAAATTCAATACGGATGTTACACATTTTTCTAAGACACATAACATGAAAATCTAGCCAAAAAACTCAATACCGAAAGTTGTAGGAGTAAATCCCTAATTCCTACAGAAACACTCTTCACATAAAACATGTAAAACTATCTAAATTCAATCAAATAATCATAAAAATACAAAAATAACTCCACAAAAGCATTCAAAGCATATCAAAACATCAATTTTGATTGTTTATACGACTCAAACTAAGTTTTACACATAAAAATCTACACGAAACAAAAATCTTACCACTTGGAGTTCTCTGGCGAATCTTTGTCTTTGGCAACTTTTTCGGCAGCGGTGACTACTTCTGGCAACTCTTCGGGGCCCCCAAAGGTCACTCTTTCAATGTTCAAGTCTCACTATTTGCAAAATATTCGAAATAGCTCTCTACACTTTCAAACCTGCAAAACTTCAAACCAAAAGTTTGCTGGTTTTTATTCTCAGGCCTGGCACCACTAGCAGTGGCGCCAAGGCAAATTTTCTGCTAGGCGCCACTACTAGTGGCGCCAGTGTCAAGTTCCAGGCAGCTTTGCCTTTTTCTAGCCAAAGCCCAATTTCAAACACCCCCTTAGGTTCGATATCCATTTCTAAAGACCTAGTCTTCAAACATTTTTAAGGTCTGTCCCTTCAATCGCCTTGCGGTCAATATAGGACTCTTACTTTATCATTTTCTGTCTTCGACAAGCAAAGATAGAAAAATAGGGGTAGCTGTAAACACCTCATTTTTACCCGCTCGGCAATCTCCGGTCCGATTGGACTCAAATTCAAATCAACACAGACATATTCAAGTTCAAATAAACTTTTCAAACTCAATTCAATCAATCAATCGCTTTGTGGGCCTGTCAAGCCTAATAGAGGTAAAATGACCAAAATACCCTTGGGCATTGCTAGGTCCTATTCCAATTGGCACGTTTTCCTAGAGACGGTAAGTTCCCTTTCAATCTCAAATTCAATTTCAAATTTAATCCCAATTCAAATCAAATCCAGCATGCTTTTTGAGAAAGTTAATCCCTCAGACAATAAGACCATCCAATTTGGCACACTTTTTGAGAAAACTCTTCGGAACGGTAAGTCCCTTCAAACCTGTTGACTAGGACCGAACCTAAGTCCCCGAGATGGTAGAACGGTCCACCTTTGGCACATGTTATCCCGCCAATAAAGAATGTACGTTATTCGGCATGTCTTTCGAGAAAGTTGATTCCTTAGACGATAAGTCCGCTTAGCAGCTTCTCGAGATCAGATAGTCTCCGGAATGAACGCGAACCATCAGAATGGCAAAAACACTTGCAAACATTGCAACCGTCAGAGTGGTGGAAACACTCATAAGTAGGTCGATAATGGGAATTGTCAACAAACCTCCTATGTTATGGGACTGAAATTTGCCTTTTGGCCGTGACACGTTTACCAAAGGATGAGATACCTTTGGAAACCAATTTGTCACAGACCATCAGAGTAATGGAAACACTCAAAACCCAGGTCAACACCAGTGCCTGCTAGTCCATTCCGGTGAAAGATGACCAAACTGCCTTTCAAGCCTTTTTTCGGTATACTTCTCAAGAAAGTACCCAAGTCCTCAAAGCGGTAAGTCCACCCTTCCAAGATCATCCCAAAGATGATCCAGCTTGTTCAAATGCCTTCCAGTCAGTTTCGAACTAATTTCAAGACCATTCGATCAAAATAACTATTTTGCCCCTAGGTATCCAAGTGCCTCAGGGAACCACACTTGCTCTGGGTATCAAACCGGTAATCACCCGAGAATGCTTCTAATAGTATTCCTGACCCTCTAGTACTTTTCCAGAATATTTCGAGTCGAATTCGGCAAACCTGGTGCAAAATGACTGTTTTACCCTTAGTGGGCCAGTCACTTCTTCCAACCACACCGGCTCTAGGTATCAAATTAGCAATCCCTTGGAACACTCAAGATAGTGTTTCCAACCTTCAAGACTTCTCATGAGTCATTTCGAGTCCATTCCGGTGGTTTTTCGATCAAGTTGACCGTTTTACCCCTAATAGCTTGGTTAACCATCCTGACATTATTTTTCAAGTCTATTACCCATGTGACACTGTTTCAAGGGTTTCTACCCATTTCTAGCATTCCGGACCATTCTTGGCCTTTCTAGAACATTCTCGGACCTTCTAGAGTCACTCTTAGTGAAGTTAAGCAAAAAATTGCATGGTAGTCACTAATACAGGTGCCCAAATCTTTTGCCTTACATATCAAGGTTTGAAAGATACGTTACTTGCCGACCTTAAGACTTTTCTAAGTGGCTAGCGCCACTAGCAGTGGTGCCAAACCAAAAATTGGCCTGGCGCCATCCTAGTGGTGCTAGAAGGAAATTTAGCCTAGCGCCACTACAACAGGCGCTAGGTCAGTCTTATGTCTATAAATACAGAGCCTTCCCCTGCGTGAAAAGGGTTGACAATCTAAGTCGAAAAACTCTGTCTCTTGATATACAGACCTCGAACTGTCTCCAAACCCTAGTTTTCTTAGGCCTCTTCAAACCCTAGCCTCCATACACCTTAACCGTAGCATACATACACTCAATATACTCCTATACGAGCCTCCAAGCTGACCATTGAAGACTCAAGGTACTGTAATCTCAAAGCTCTCAAAGATCAAAGCGAAGTAAAGAAAATAAAGCAATCAAATCAATGAAGACACAAGGTTGATTTTCTATTTATATTTATGCAATTTCCCCCTCTCTTTTCTCTCTCCTAACCCACTTGGATTCTCTTCTATTTTAATTCCCATCTTCTAATGCCCTTTTTTGCATGCTTGAAACAAGGGACTCCCTGATTCGTACGTAGGAAGGACTATTGAAAATCATCGTGTCGGGGCTTTCTCTTAGTTTAACCTTAGACCGTGTGGATTTGGCCCCCTTAATTATGTGATGAAGCCTAAACCTTGTATGTTCATGACCCTATTGCATTGTGCATATCATGTTCATACATTCATCCAAAATTTTTTTTTAAACTTGTTTTAAACTTCTTATGTTAGAATCATTTTAGAAAAGTGAGATGTTTTTAAAGACTTGCAAAAGTTCACATTCAAATTCTCTTTCCAAAATTGCTTTTTAAATCCTCTCCAAAATCTCTTTACAAATCCACTTTCTAAAACTTCTTTTCAAATCTATTTTCTAAAAACTCTTTCCAAAAATCTATTTTCTGAAAACCCTCTTTTCAAAATTCTACTTTCCACAATCTCTTTTTTTGGAGGTCGAAGTCAAGCAGTAGAACACATGATTAGGAAACCCTAATTTTCAACTTCCTTTTTCGACATCCAAACCTAGGTTTCTAAAACTATTTTCTATATCAAAATCATAGGTTTCCAAAACTTTCTTTTTTCACATCAAATCATAAACTTCCAAATCTAAGCTTTCCAAATCTCATCCATTCCAATTCTAGATCAAATCTAATCTTCCAACTTAGGAAACCAAATCCAATCTTCAACTTAGGAAACCAAATCCAATCCTCTACTTTTGGAAACAAAATCAAATCAACTCTTTGTTTATTTTAGGAAATAAAAATCAAATCTTTCCTAAATCAAACCTTTCCTAATTTTGACTTTTCCTAATTTAAATCTTTCCTAATCTAAACCTTTCCTAATCCCAATCTTTCCTAATTACAACAATTTCTAATTCCAATCCTTTTTAATCTCATATTTTCCTAAATTTTAACTTTCCAACACTCAAACTTTCAAATCTTCCCTAATTTCTAACTCGCCAATCTTTCTAAATTTAAACCTTTTCTAATTTCTAAACTTTCTAAATTCCAAATCTTTCCAAAATTCCAAACTTTCTTAAATCCAAGACTTTTCAAAATCCAAATATTTCCAAATTCTAAATATTTCTTAATTCTAACCTTCCAAATTCGAACCTTTCTAAAATCAACACTTTCCTAAATCAAAACTTTCTTATTTTGAAACTTTCCTAAATGCAAAGATTTCTAAAATCTAGTCTTTCCGAAACTTAACTTTCTAAATGCATTCAAATCAAGTGATTAAGTTAAGTGTTTCCAAATCAAATTAAATCTCTTTTCAAATCTTTCTTAAATCTAACTCTCCTAATTCGAAACCTTTCCTAATTCGAACCTTTCCTAAATTCAACTTTCTAGAATCAAACTTTCCTAATTCAACTACATATTCAAACCCTAGGATATCTAAACCCTAGTTCAATCTTAATCCTAAGTTAAGAAGCTTCAATTCCTTTCTATATTTTCAAATAAAAATCAATTTCAAAATTCAATATTTTCAAATCAAAATCAATTTCAAAATCCTCAAGTTCTATTTCAAATTAAAGTCCATTCCAAACTCAATTCCAAATCTTCTATTCTGAGTTCAAATTAAATCTTTTTTCAAATAAAACTCTTTCTTAAATCAAATCGTTTCAAATCAAACATTTCAAACCTCAACGTGTCTATTTTCAATCGGACTTTTGTCCAAACTACGACTGACTTGATTCCTAAAAAAGGATACGTAGGCAACCCCCATGGGTGCGATCTTAACCTTTTTCAAAATTTCAATTCCATGACCTATTTTAAGTTTTTAACTCTAAAATCTATTTTCAAATCTCCGATTCAAATTTCTAAAACTTTCTTTCCAATCTTAAATCAAATCTATCTTTTCAAATCTATTTCCAAAATCAAATCAATTTCTTTTCAAATCTACTTTCAAAATCAAATCAAATCCTTGCATTTGCATATCATGCATCATGCCAACTTTCTAAAAATTCTTTTCAAAAGTGGATAGTTTTGGACGTTTATTAATCAAAGATTCCAAATGAGTGAACCTAGGGTGAATAGACATGTAGATACCGCAAGGGCGGGGTAGGGTGATGGCTTAGTGCGTCTTCCCTACACGTAACCAACCTCTAAGCTTAGATCACTGTTTTCAAAGACCAAATGGAGTTATTTTCAAAGAGGTCTTAAATCTTTTCAAAGGCTGCCAAACAGCCTATTTTCTAAAAGCCCTCCCTTGAGGAAGTTTTCAAAACTTTTTTCAAAAACTCTAAGTGTAATCTTCGGATTGTGCTTAGTTTTAGGTGACCTAACTCACCTAAATCAAGTTAGGTGGTGAGTCTAAACTTTTTTCAAAAGCCCTTAATCAAATCAATTTCTAATTCAATTCTAGTCGCACTCGTTCTTCTAGGAGGATGGGTTCTAACGAGAGAGTATCGTGTTTTTTTTTATTTGTGTGTATTTTCCTCGAGTGCTAAAAATCGGGGCGCGACAATGTGATGTCATTGAACAATGTGATATTAGTTATCCTTCATAAAGTTTGAACCTATTTTGCAAAAAAGTGTATATTTACATTCATTAAATCTACGTAAGTTTGGGTTAAGTGAAAAAAAAACAAATGCATGGTTGGTGAACCAAGTGTAGAATGTTTCAAAAAGCTCGCATTGAATTTAATGATTATCTACTTGAGGCAATTTTTCCTTAAGAAATTCAAGGTGATTACTTTGTAGTCAAATTACACATATTGATATCATGTACATATAAATGATTTTACTTTAAGATGAAGTGGTGATTAAAAAATCTTTCTTACTTTATGAATGCTGTCATTGATTTAGTGTTGAACAAGACATAGCGATGAGCCTGTGTGAAGACATTGTCATGAAGATGAAATATTTGCCTTTCCCTTCTACACCATCTTTGTTTTGCACCAATCGATTAGTTTTAGTTTCCATGTCATCAAGATATTGGGCACATAAATTCATGCACTCTTCTATCAAGTGCCCTTTAGCTATTAAACCCTCTAGGAAAGCTCGATTATAAACATATTCTTTCAACATTAGAAGATACCTCTCAATTGAGTGCATCCATCGGTATTGAACTGGTCCACACAATAATACTTTATCAACCAAATGTATGAGCAAGTGTTCCATTACATCAAAGAAGGCTAGAGGAAATATTTTCTTAAGATGACACAGAGTTACTGTTATACGATCCTGAATATACTGCAAGTCAGTAACACGATTCACCTTCGAGCACAGTTATCTAAAGAAATTGCTCAATTCAATCAACACTTCAATGACTTTTTTAGGCAAATAATGCCATATAGCTAGAGGAATACGTTATTGCATCATGACATGATTGTTGTGGCTTTTAAGACCCAAAATAGTTCTCTCCTCTAAACGGACATGTCGTGATATGTTATATGCATACTTATCCAGCACTCTAACTTCTTTTAGCACATTCAGGAAGAAATACTTTTCCTCCTTGGTCATCGTGAACTGAGCAGGGGGTAGGTACAATTTATTTCCTAGTATTGTCCACAATATATTGTCATAGATATTCTTCTCTATATGAATCACATCAACATTGTCTCTTACTAAATTGTGCTTCCACTATGGTAATTCATAAAAGATGCTTTCCTTCTTCCAATTATAGTTTTTGGGTTCACCATTATCCTTTTCCTTCTCTTTTAATTTCCGGCGCTTTACTGTAACGCCATCTATTTTTGTATTGGGTAAGAATGCCTTTTGATTCCAATTGTAAGAAAAACTTTGATCCAAACAACACTATAGGTTTTGGTCTCAATTCCTAGGTCTTATCAAATGATACTTTATCCTTTCAAAATTTATGTTGGGCAAAAAACTATGATGGTCCATGTAAACAAACTTTTTACTATGCTTTAACCTGATGGATTTAGTTTGCATATTACAACACGAGCAAGCATATTCACCTTTGGTACTTCATCTCGACAACATGGCATATGCAGGGAAGTCACTAATTGTCCATAATAAACATGCGTACAATTGAAACATCTGTTTGGTCGATGCATTACAAATGGGTACACCTTCATTCCAAAATTCATTCAACTCCTCAATTAATAGTTGCAAATAGACATCAATCTTGTTACTAGGTCATTTACGCCCATCTATAAGCACAGACAGGATAAAAATGATTCCTTCATGCACATCCATGGTGGTAGATTTTATGGAATCAACAATACAGACAGTTCTATGAACTATATTCATCGTTCTAAATGGGTTGAATCCATCCGACGCTAGCCTAAACCTTACATTACTACTATCACTAATAAAGGCTGGGTTTTGCCGATCGAAATCTTTTCACGCATCAAAGTCAACAGGATGCCTTAAAATCCCGACATTTGGTCATTCGACCAAAAGCTTCCTGCCTTGCCTGGTCTTCCAGCTTCCGCCGCTTCTAGATTCGCGCTATTTGTTAATGTTCCAAAAGAGGGATCCCTTCTAGCCTCCCCTATCTGGAATGGTAGTAGTGTATCATACATAACGGACGATAGGTAAATCTAACGTCCGCTGCTAACTTCCTTGTGTCCGTAATTGATTGATCAGATGCCATCTCAGTGACTGGGATGTATTGGACGACATAAACAATCTTTGCAGCCTTGGTTTCAATGAAAAATACCTCATATATTTTGCAGGCTTTAGTTTACCACGATTTTATGAAGTATTGGCACTCTCTTTCCATCTAGATTTTCCACATATGACACATTCACTAAGTCTGGAGTGCTCATTCTTGAACAACATACAGTTGTTGGGGCATGCATCCCAAGTCATTTACGTAAAGCCTAGACCTTTAGTTATCTTTTGAGCTAGATAGTAATTGCTCGAAAGTTGCACACCCTCTAGGAAAGCCTCACTAAACAACTCAAGTAACATATTTGTGGACTAATCTGTCACGCCCTATAACCCGGCCTATACGAATTTAAGGTACATGACCGGCCAATAACAAGGCTACCCAAGGCCACATTACATAAACTTCTTGATCACCTGTGCATAATCATTTAGAATGATGCATAATTGCGGAAAATAGAACTTTTGATAATTTGAAAACATAATTCGTGTTATACATGGTAGGGCTATACCCAATCCAAAACATAACATACATAAGGACCAAATCAAGGTCCACCAAAGTTATAGCATTATATTATTACAAAACATTGGGTCCAACCCTCAAACATTATACAAAACATAGGCCCGTGGGTCGTAACTTAAAATCCACATATGGCCTCGCTCTAGGGCCTTTTGAACTAGCTTCCTGAAAATCATTTGGGAAAACGTAAGCTAATGCTTAGTGAATAAATATGATGCATGAGCATGAAAATACCATGGACTAGTAGTTATGTTTAATATATAAAACAATAGATAAAACATTTATGCATATAAAGCATGAACTTAAAACGTGTAAGCATAGGCTTGAAATCATAGATAGCATAAGCATCGTATTGAAGCATTCTATCGTTTTAAAACATAGTATCATAAAAGAGAGATGCAATGTATCTTTTCTTGTGATAAAGCTTAACATAACTTGTCATAAACATTTGAACATATCCTCGTTCTCGTTCTAAAACATAAGTGTGCTACAACCCGACATCAGAGCTGTGCTCCACATCAGTAACCTTAAAGGTTACAAATAGGGCTCTCTAGGCCGTGGGACGACTCCCGAACATGGCAATAGTTTATTTCACATCCCCTATCATAGGACTATCGTTGCTAGTTTAAGGTCTTGCCATAAAAGACCTCGAGTTGGCACCATACATTGAAAAAGTCTTGCATCTCTTTCATGTAAGCATTTTAGTCCATGGGTTTCACTTCATAACATAATATAACTTGCATGCCTTTAAAAGTATGACATTTATAATTGAATATAACATTGATGCATTGAAAACATATGTAAAATATTGTATGATATGGTTTGAACTTAAAACAATTGGAAAGTGGTAGAATTTACTCATGACATATCGTTACTCACCTTTCTGCGATTGGACGGGTGACAAATAAGGTATTCCTACACAAATGCATATAGAAGTAAAGAAACATTAATACAAGACTCTAATGCAAAGCAATAACACATAAGTCGAGACTAAGCACATAAACCCCTCGATCTTGACTCAACAGCACCTCATTCTCACAACGGGAGAGCGAGGCTAAACTTTAGGACAAAGCCTTGATGTAAAATAAGAACATGAAGTTGAGGTTTGAACATGAAAGCCGGAATGTCGACTCCTTCATTGAGTCCCAACCACACCTCAAAGATGAGTTCACACCCAAGGCTAGTTCCATTTGAAACTAGGCTGAAATGCCTTTATTTTGATAGGTCATGGGCCAAAAATACATTTCGGGTGAAGAAGTTATGCCTCATGGAAGGTGGACTAAAATTTTGGAAAACAATGTTGTTGGCATGGATTTTGGGTTAATTTTAAACTTCCATAACTCTTAATCTATAAGGAATTAGAGAATAAACTTTATATGGGCACAAATTTCTATGAGTTTACTTTCTAATTCTTTAAACAGTGCATCAATCCAAGTTTTCTAAAGAAAGTTATGCTCGTTTTACTAAACAGTGCCCAACTTGACAAACTGTTCGAACGCCTAACTGGGGAGTTCGAACGCTTAGGCAAAATGAACTGGGAGTTCGAACGCCCAAATGGGAGTTTAAACTCCAAGAAGAAAAATGGAAAAAACTCTTCTCTGACCGTTCGAACTTCCCCCGGGGGAGCTTGAATGCCCAGGCTTATTTTCCACCATTCGAACTCCATATCGGGAGTTCGAACCCTCAGATCTAGGCAGCACCTGAAGCTCGGCCCAAAGCTTCAAAACTCAACCAAAACTCCTCAAAACACAACCAAACCTTCCCAATACTCTTAAGGCTCAAAGATTAGCCCACTAGGATGATAATAACTCAAAATGGGGGAGAAAGAACAATCAAAACAAAAGGATCTAAAAAAGAAATCAAAACCCTAACATTTCATATGTTTGGGGGTTTCAACCCCCAACTCTCCAATCCTCCAATATTGAGCTACATGCTCTCAAATTCAAAGTAATTGGGACTCAAGAAGTCCCCCAAGACAAACCCAACTGATATATATGCATATATACAATATCCCAACACATTTTCACAAGTATACATACAAGGTGTTAGTTCATACCTTTCTCTCTCTAGCTTTCCAACTCCACAGTGGGCTTCTAAGCTTGGTTGAGCTCTTTTTGCTTCCTCTTCTTCTTCTTGATCTTCTCCCTTCAATCTCTTTCCTCTATCTCTTCTTCTCTTTCTCTCTTTCTCTCTACAAATGGGTGTGTGTGTGTGTGTGTAGTGTATATACATAGGTATATAAGATGATACACATGAGAAATAATCCCGTGTGTCTCACCCCAAGAACTTAAGTTACAATTTAACTCCTAATTGGTCACTTTGACCCAAAAGGAAAACCATCCAACATTAAATCACACAAATGCCTTAATTTACATAAATGAAGAAAGTTAATGGGTTTAGGGTATTACATAATCCGTTTGTTGCACTTCGATTTTTTGCACTTGAGAAAAATATATACAAGTGGGAAAAACACGGTACTCTCTCGTTAGAACTCATCTTCCAAGACCGACGAGTGCGACTAGGTTTGAATTTAAAAATTGATTTGACTAAGGGCTTTTGAAAAAAAGTTTGGAGTCACCACCTAATATGATTAAGGTGAGTTAGGTTACCTAAAACTAAGCGCAATCCGGAGATTACACTTAGAGTTTTTGAAAAGGTTTTGAAAACTTCCTTAAGAGAGGGTTTTTAAGAAAACAGGTTGTTTGGGAACCTTTGGAAAGATTTAAGCTCTTTTTGAAAATAACTCCATTTTGGTCTTGAAACCAATGATCTAGATTCGGAGGTTGGTTACGTGTAGGGAAGACGCACTAAGCCATCACCTTACCCCGCCCTTGCGATACCTACATGTCTATTCACCCTAAGTTCACTCATTTGGAATCTTTGATTAATGAATGTCCAATACTATCTTTGAAAAGAACTTTAGAAAGAAAATTGATATGATAAATGACATGCAAGTGAGAGAAAAAGGTTTTGATTTTTGAAAAGATAGATTTGATTTTTGAAAGAGGGTTTTAGAAATTAGAGATTGGAAATAGACTTTTAGAATTAGAAACTTGAAATAGATTATGGAATTGAAAATTTGAAAAAGGTTGTGATCGCACCCATGAAGATTGCCAACGTATCCCTTTGTTAGGAATCAGGTCAGTCGTAGTTCGAACAAGAGTCCAATTGAAAATAGACACTTTGAGATTTTGAAAAGTATGACTTAAAAAGGTTTGATTCGAAAAGAATTTGATTTGAATTTGAAATAGAAGATTTGAAATTGAAACTCGGATTTAAAAGTGACCTTAGAATTGACTTTGATTTGAAAAGATAGAACTTGAAAGGAGAACTTGGACTTGAATTAAGAAAGAAGAAGTTAAGTTTTGAAAATATTTTGGACTTAGATTGAAGTTGGAAAACCAATCTTGGTTTAAAAAGGAGTTCTAGAAAGGAATTGAAGCTTCTTAACTTGGGATTAGGGTTGAACTAGGGCTTAGGTATCCTACGGTTTAAGTATCCTAAGATTAGAACATGTAGTTGAATTAGGAAGATTCGATTTAGATTTGAAAAGCTTGATTTCATTTTAGAAAACTTAGAATTAGGAAAGGTGAGGTTTAAAAAAGGTTTGAAGACGATTTGATTTGATTTTAGAAAACACTTGACTTGGAATGATGAGAAAGATTTGACTTTGATTATTTGATTTGAAAGAGTTTAGAAAGTTAAGATTTAGGAGAGATTGAATTTTTAAAAATCTTTGAGTTATGAAAGTTTCAAAATAGAAAAGTTTTCAAATTAGGAAAGTGTCAAATTAGGAAAATGTTGATTTTAGGAAAGTTATGATTTTGGAAAGATTTCAATTTAAGAAAGTTTTAAACTTAGGAAAGTTTTGAATTTAGAAAGGTTTGAATTAAGAAAAATTTGATTCTTATTTTCTAAAGTAGAAGATTAGATTTTATTTTCAGAAATAGATGATTTGATACGGTTTCTAAAATTGAAGGATTTGGTTTAGTTTCTTAAACGAGAAGATTTGATCTAGTTTCTTAATTTGAAAGATTGGATTTGACATGGAATTGGAAATATTAAATTTTGGAAATCTAGGATTTAGAAAGCTATGACTTTATGTAGAAAAAGAGTTTTTGAAAATTTAAGATATGATGTAGAAAATAGAGGTTTTGAAAATCTATGATTTAAAGCAAAAGAGGAAGTCATATTTTTAGGAAAGAGAATTAGGATTTCTTAACCATGAAATCTAGGGGCTTAACTTGGATTCCAAGAAAAAGAGATTTTGGAAAGTAGACCTTTTGAAGAAAGTTTTTAAGAAGGAAACTTGAAGACAGTTTTTTGAAAGTGGGTCTTTGAAGAGAGCTTTTGGAGAGGGGTTTGAAAAGTGTTTTTGAAAAATAGATTTTTGAAGAGAGTGTTTTGGCAAGAATGTTGAAAAGCAATTTGGAAAGGAGTTTTGAACATGGACTTCTGGAATCTTTTGAATTACTCACTTTTCTAAAATGATTCTAACCATGAAGAGATTAAAACCATTCTAAGTTGTGATTTTGAAAACAAGATGGATTTGAAATATGGACCAATATGATCCTATTGAATATCACACTTTCCTAAAACAACCCTAACCATGGAATGACTAGAATTATCTTAAGATTGTGGTTTTAATGAAAAATAATTTAGGGTTTACACCCAAAATATGGACCTTGATGGTCACAATGAATATAACACTTTCCTAAAGCAACCCTAAGCATGGAATGGCTAGGATCACTTCAAGATTGTGATTTTAAAAACAAGATTTTGAATGCAAGTTTAAAACAGAGTTTTGAAACAAGTTCTGAAAATAACTTTGAATGGATGTATGATATGCACAATGCAAGCAAGGTCGTGAACATACAAGATTACGCTTCACCACATAATCAAGGGGGCCGAATCCATACGGTTTAAGATTGAACTAGAAGAAAGTTCCCGACACGGTGACTTTCAACAGTCCTTCCTGCGCATGAATCAGGGAGTCCCTTTTTTCAAGCAAGCAAGAAGGGGGGGTAGAAGATAGGGGATTAAAATAGAAGAAAACCCAAGTGGGATAAGAGGAAGAAGAGAGGGGGGAAGTACATAAACATAAAGAGAGAGCCTATCTTGTCTTATTCTTGTTTTGCTTGCTTTATTTGCTTTGCTTTGCTTTGCTTGGTCCTTGAGAGCTTCCAAGTTGCAGCACTTGAGTCTTCAATGGAGGCTTGTGTATAAATGTACGAAGTGTGTATAGGTGTTATGGTTTAAGTGTATGGAGGCTAGGTTTTGAGGAGACTAGAGAGAGCTAGGGTTTAGAAAGACTTCAAGTTCTATAATTTGAAAAGCAGAATTTTTGGACTGAGTTTGCAGGCCCTTTTCACACAGCGGGAGGCTCTATATTTATAGATACAAAACTAACCTAACGCCTGTTGCAGTGGCATTAGGGCAAAGTGGCACCACTTAGGAAATTTTTTAGGGCGGTAAGAAATGTATCTTTCAACCCTTGATATGCAAAGCAAAAGATTTGGGCGCCTGTATTAGTGAGTACCATGTAATTTTTGGCTTGGCATAACTAGGAGTGACTCTGAAAAGTCCGAGAATGTTTCGGGAGGCCGGGAATGGTTCGAAGGCTGAAAATGAATAGAAACCTTTGAAATATTGTTTCGGAGGTAACGGGCTTGAAAAATAATTTCAAGATTGTTAAAATGGTCAGCCGAGCCATTAGGGGCAAAACGGTCAGTTAGATTGAAAAACCACTAGAATGGACTTAGAATGTCTCATGAGAGGACTCGAAGGTTGGAAATACCCTTAAGAGTATTCCAGAAGGTTATCGGTTTGATATCCAGAGCTAGTGTGGTTAGAAAAGACGACCGACCTACTAGGGGCAAAACGGTTATTTTGCATCGGGTTTGCTGAAATAGACTCGGAATGATCCGAAAAGGTGCCAAAAGGTTGAGAATACTATTTGAAACATCCTTGGGAGGTTATCATTTTGATACCTAGAGCCGGTGTGGTTCCCGGAGGTGATCGGATGCCTTAGGGCAAAATGTTCATTTTGACTGGATGGTCTCAGAATTGGTCCTAAATTAACTAGAAGGCATCTGAACATGCCTAATTGTCCTTGGGACAATCTTAGAAGGGTGGACTTACCACTCTGAGGACTTAGGTACTTTCTCGAGAAGCGTGCCGAAAAAGGCCTAAGGGGCAGTTTGTTCATTTTTCACTGGAGTGGGCTAGCAGGCACTGGTGTTGACCCGGGTTTTGAGTCTTTCCCACTCTAATGATCTGTGATGAGTTGGTTTCCAAAGGTATCCTGTCTTTTGGTAAACGTGTCACGACCAAGAGGCAAGTTTGATCTCATGACAAAAGGGGTTTATTGGCAATTCCCAATATCGACTTGTTTGCGAGTGTTTCTACCATTCTGACAGTTGTGATGTTTGCTAGTATTTCTGCCACTCTAACAGTGCACATTCATTCCGGTGACTGCCTGATCTTGAGAAGCTGCTAAGTGGACTTATCGTCTGAGGAATTAACTTTCTCAAAAGACATACCGAATAACAAACATTCTTCATTGGCGGGCTAGTAGGCCCCAAAGGTGGACCATTTTACCATCTCGGGGACTTGGGTTTCATCCCGGTCGACAGATTTGAAGGGACTTACCGTTTCGAAGATTTTTCTCGAAAAACATGTCAGATTGGATGGACTTACCGCCTGAGGGATCAACTTTTTCAAAAGGCATGCCGACTTTGATTTGAATTGGAATTGGATTTGAAATTGGATTTGAGATTGAAATGGAGACTTACCGTCTCTAGGAAGACATGCCAATTGGAATAAGACCGAGCAATTTCATAAGGGCATTTTGATCATTTTACCTCTGTTGGGCTTGGTGGGCTCGCAAAGCAATTGATTAATTGGATTGAGTTTAGAAAATTGATTTGGACTTGAATATGTTTTTGTTGGTTTGAATATGAGTCCGAATGGACTGGAGATTGCCGAATGAGCAAAAATGGGGTGCTTACATCATCCAATGATATGGCAACTTCAAATGCAAGCGTCGAACAATGAACGAGAATCTTATAAATTTCTTACATCCCAGAATACAATTCACTCTATGCATCTTCTAGAAACTTGAAATAGTTAACAATTTCTTCATTCGCTCCTATCTGGCCCTCATCATTCTCAAAATTTGTACCTACATACTGAATAACATCATGTATCATTCCAACCATGTCATCTCAAAAGTCTAAATTCCCCAACATTTCGTCTTTTTTATTAGGGTGGTGACTAGAACTAGAAGGATATGGTTCCCCATGATTAGTCTATATCTTATATTTCCTTAATATCCCTATGTTGAGAAGATGTTCTCGCACAGTTTCTCGTGAAAAATAATAGCGATTTGCACATTGCCTACAGGAACAGTACATCACTGAATCAGCACCCTTACCAAGTGTATGCAAATGCAAAAAATTGGTCAATTCCATCCACATATTCCCTTGATAGCCTGTCATTAGAATCAATCTAACTCCTGTCCATCTTTCTGTACTTGTCCACATAAATATTAATTAGCCACCGTAGCTCAAATATCAATCATACATATTTATGCAACGTGAAACCTATCCACCTAACTCCTTTCTAATAGGTAGGTGATCCTATCCTATTCAGGAATACATAATCTATATCGCAGAAAGTAGCTCAAATCGCTTCATCCGTCTTTAATAAAAATCTAGTAGCATCTCCCCACAATTCTTCAAGTACATGATGTAGACGAAATGTTTTGCTATACACCACATCTTGTATGTACCTAGAGAACAACAAAGTTTGCCATACAGAATTTCCATCAAGAAGAACAATTTAAAGCAGTAAGCTACTATCATATAGATTTATGCATTTCCGAACTAGTCAAAACTGGACAATTTAAGAACTATCTCATCAAAACTAAATACACTAGCCCCGATGAGGATTTTTGACCGTCCCCACTAGCATGGTTGGGTTAGGGCAATCATGGGTGGCCCCATTGGCTTGATATGGCAGGCAAGACAAACCTACAAATCTGGATGAGATGACTATTAGAGGATTTGAGACATATGCATAACATTGTGACCATTGTTTATTTAAAATTATGTCTATGTATCTATTTGATTTCAAAATGTATACATAGTATTATTGAACATGTTT